>JBCNJP010000246.1:108486-129486 GCA_039602395.1 Deinandra increscens subsp. villosa | reverse complement strand
GCGTGTGACCTATTCATAATTACAAAGTGAACAGAGTAATGCAACAAATTTTGAAGGCATTTTTCAAGAAAACGCGACACATTGTAGCCAGACGTCCATTCAGGACAAATTCTGTGAGATCATCATTCAATGAGGTTATTTGAGAATTCTCACAAAATTCTCACCGTGTTTTCTTGATAATGATTTGAACAATCATTGTATTACTCTGTTTCACATTGTAATTATGTAGGATCGAGATTTTTAACACTTAGTTTATTTACAAGATTTACTTGTGAAATTAACTTTGTGGAATTAAGTTAATCTCCACTCTACTTTAACCGGTTAACACTTGTAAATAATAGTTGTTTGCATAGGATAGTAACACACGAAGTAAGATTTACTCGGCACTATTTGTATTAACTCAACAATATTACACAGTGTTATGCATACAAGCATGCGTATAAATGTTGAGAACTAACTATGCTATATATAGTGCTAAGGGAAACCAATGCTATCCATTGATTTCCATACGATCATCTAGACCGTTGATTACAAAAGATAAACTATACTACCAAAAGAATAATCTTCGAATGACGAGATGGATGGCGTGTGATCAACAACATACTACTTTAGGAGAGCGGCTTTGATACATTTGGAAGCAACCAGAATACTTTAACAGCCATTTGACCGTTGAAAAGATGTTACAAGAAAAGTCTGGTTAAACTCTTTATTTGGTGGATAACAGAGTTCACCCAGAATATTCGCATCTGGTACAAAAGTGCTTCATCCGGTTGATTGGTCTTCTCCCACTAGTACAATATGACATACGGTCACACTTTCCACGTTTCGGGCCCGTGACACTTTCGACTAAAAGTGTGACCTTAGGTTATTTTTTATTTTCCAGACATGTTTTGGTGACATTTTAGATCGTTTTGTGTGACCATTGCAAGCCCCATCAGTTAATATGGTCACACTTTTACATTACATGTGTGATAATTATGAGTCACATTTCGAATAATGTGACCAAATGTCACCACTTGCGACTTTTTTCCTTGATAATATGTACGAGTGACTATAGATACGTATATTGTCACATGAAGCAATTGTATATGCAATTAAATGTGGCTAAATGTAATATATATTGATACGTTAATTTTGAGTGTGACGGTAAATTAAACTTATTTTGGTCAAAATAGTTATTGGTGTGACTGCAAGTTACCGTTTATGGTCACATTTCCAATTTGGACGTGTGACTAAAGATAAATCACCGTCACAATAAATGGGCAAACATGTGGCTATATGTATAATATGGTTATATTTTTTATTTTCTTAGGTGTGACTAAAAATTAACAGTAAATTTTTTTATGCCAATCTAAATATTATATGGTCACAGTTCTAGTTTTGAACGTGTGACTAAAGATAATTCATGATCATGGTAAATCTACTCTATTTGCCACGTGGCTAGCTCTCAATGCCTCCTTGGTTACGTATTGGCGGTCATCTCTCCTCCTCCACGTACATATTTCCCGCCCCTTCAGGTAACCCTTTTTGGCTACACAGACTGCACCTCATTCAACTGGGGACTTCAGATCGTCTTGCGAAACGCATTCAAAATGGATTTTAATGGTCTTTGACAGTCTCCAATGATTTCAATCGGGGATGTCAATCGACGGTGGTTTCGGTTGTTCCTCCTCAATCAACTTCCTCATAAACCGCCTTCGTCGCTATTCCTCGCCCAATATATTTTCATTCCTTTTCTCGTAGCCATTGCTTATCCTCTCCCCCGTTCATATGTTTCAATGATTCTCGATCTCTACCTCTATTCTTGTGATGTATTTCTCTTAATGGTTTTCTCTAACCCTATTCCCAGCTATCAAGATTCAACAAATCTCTTTAATAGATCTCTCTGCAGGTATGTTTTCTCTTTTAATCTGCAGTTTGATTTTAACCTCATTCTTCTGATGGTTTTTTTTTATCGCCATTCTCTGAATGATAGTGACCGTGTTGGATTTTTGAATGCTACTTAGGGTTTTATGTCATCCCGTCAGACGATTAAATCTTTTTGATTAACCAATTTTGTAGTATGATACAAAGGATGGGCTTTAATTGCTACCCCAACCATGGTTCACCCTGCTCGGATAAGAAGACGACCCCCAACAGTTCCTCCTTTGCTTTATAATGGGGAGATAATGGTCGATTAACAGGTATGTTTTGCTAATTATTTTCATTTTGGGATTTTGGAGTGTTATTATTCTTATTTATCAATTTGTTGGATTAGAAGAGTAGGCTCACATTTGGTCTGTGATGGTGATAATCATGACATGTTTGTTGGGATTTACAGTGGGATCCGGGTTACCGATTTTAATTTTACTAAAACCGATTTAATAATTTAAATTAATTCTAAATTAATTTAGCAGCGGAAACGATTTAAAACGCGGACGCAACTGTGACAGGATCAATCACCGGACACGACAAACACATAAATATATTTATTCAAAATAAATAAATAATTAAATTAAATATCAAACGAATTAGATATACCTTGGCGGGATCCGAGCAACCGCTCGAGACACCCCGGATTCAACGGGCTCGTGCTAGAACGAACCTCGACATCTGACTCGTACCTGCGAGACAAATCGTCAACGACGGCGGCGGCCATGGGCGGCGGTGGCGGTAGTGGCGGCGGCAGTGGTAGAGATACCACCGGTGGTGGTGACAAAACTTTCTCCGTCGGAATGGCGACCGGTACCGTTCCCACGATGATTTCGTCACCGGTGACCGGAGGTGACACGGTGGCGGTGGCCGGCGGGTATAAGGGTGCGGGCCACGAAGAGGGAACTGGACGCGGTGGCCTCGGCTGCGCCGGCAGCGTGAGGACCACTGGTCGGCGGTCGCGCTGCGGCACAGAGGGAGCGGCGGCGGCGGCGGCTTGAGCTGCGGCGGCGGCTCGGGCTGCGGCTTCGGCTTCGGCTCGGGCTGCGGCTTCGGCTCGGGCTGCGACTGCTTCGCTCTCGAGTCGGGCGCATATACTGGCAAAACGGGGATCCATCGGAGATCGCAAAGGAATTGCGGTGGAGGTGGTGGAGGCGATCGGACGGCGCGGCGGTGGCGGGGGACCCGATCTCGGCTTGGGTCGGCGCCGAATAGGAGAGAGGAGAGGTTAGGGTTTTTTCTTTTTGACTTGTGTTACAATTAACCTCCTCCTCCCCTTTTAATATTAAATCGCGGACCGGAGCCTGACGGACTGGGCCCGGTCGCAATTCCTTTTAATCTACCAACCGATCAGTCTGTTAATCCAGTAACAACTGATCGGTCCGTCTTTTATTTGCCGAGTAATTTTGAGCCGAAAAAGTTTGTCGTTTTAAATAATGAATTAATACTTATTTAATTCACCATTCAGTTCGTTTAATACTAATTAACAATTAATTAGATTAAATAGTCCGTTGACCCGGGTGTAACTCTTACGGGTCAATATCGGTCGGGTTCTTTAATTCGTCGGGTCAGGACACTCTATTTCCAACAGTCTCCCACTTGGACTGAACGCGACAGTTTAACGAGCGCAGTCAGAGGCACTCTAGCTATGCATGGCTACACCAACTAGTATTGACACTTTAAGTCGTCAGCCAAAGTATATCTGATTGACCATCAAGCAGACTCAAGACTTGTGCATTCATTGTCATATGTTCCTTTCTGTATAAGACATTGATGAATTATGAGACATGGACTCTCATGTTTTATTCATCGATTTTCGTTTTCGATACAATTCGAAGTGATCCAACAAACACACAGTAAGTTTGGGTGAGGTCTCACACTTTTCACTTGGAATCAACGAGGGCGCCTTTATGTATATCCGTTGCCGAAGCAAGAGTACAGAATCCCTTATTGAGGCATACAGCTCCCACTAAACCTCAGAGCCATTCCCAAAAGTAACCGTTATGGCTGGCAGTTACGCGACAACGTTAGGCTACAATCAAAGAATGTTCTTTAGTAGAAGGGTGTTCGAATATGCGTCTCAGGTCTAAGGATACATTAGAGCATGCATTAATCAAGCAAGAAAGACTTTCATGTTTGCGTTGCATGATGCGAGTTACGTCCAATGTCATTCACCAATGAGGTCCGTGAGTTTGAACGTTAAACAACTTTAAGGCTCAAACAGTCACAATAGTCTTAATTTAGTATAGCTCCCACTAACTAATCGACTATGGACATTTAGGACAAGAACTTATTGTCCATGGATTAAACGTATAAATATTGAACACAGTTATGTAATTCATTATTGCATAAAACAGATGGAATAAGAATAGCGTAGATAACTCTTAGTGTTCATACATCTAAATACCGAATCAAAACATGTCTTTAGCTAATCTAAGCCCTATCGCTTCTCTGTGGCGTATATGAGTCTCCTGAGTCATAGGCGTAGTGAAGGGATCAGCTAAGTTTTGATCTGTGTGTACTTTGCTTATTTTGATTTCATTTCTGTCGACTACTTCTCTTATGTAGTAGAATTTCCTTAGGATGTGCTTGGCCTTCTTGTGAGACCCTTGCTCTTTGGCCTGAGCTATGGTGCCTGTGTTATCGCACAACATCTCGATGGGCTGCCTTATACTTGGCATGGCATCAAGATCGGATATGAACTTCTTCATCCACACGGCTTCTTTAGCAGCTTCTGAGGCGGCTATGTATTCGGATTCAGTAGTAGAATCGGCTACTACTGGCTGTTTTGAGCTTCTCCAGGAAACAGCCCCTCCGTTAAGAGTGAATACGAATCCCGACTGTGAGCGAGAATCATCTCGGTCAGTCTGAAAACTAGCGTCAGTGTAACACCTTATAGTGAGTTCTTCATCAACACCTCCGTACACGAGAAACATTTAAGTGGTGTTTCTCAAGTATTTTGATATGTTCTTTACAGCCGTCCAGTGAGCTAGTCCCGGCGTCTGTTGGTACCGGCTTGTCACGCTCAGTGCATACGAGACATCCGTTCGTGTGCAGAGCATGGCATACATGATAGATCCAATAGTAGAGGCAAATGGGATCGATGCCATTTGGCTTATCTCGCGCTCCGTTTTAGGTGCTTGAGATTTGTCCAAGATTGTTCCCTTAGTCATGGGAACGGCTCCTTTCTTGGAGTTGCTCATGTTGAACCGAGCTATGATCTTATCAACGTATGTGCTTTGACTGAGTCCCAAAAGGCGCTTAGATCGATCTCTGTGAATTTTTATTCCCAGAATGTAAGCGGCTTCTCCAAGGTCTTTCTTAGCGAAACAAGATGAAAGCCATTTCTTAACATCGTTAAGCATGGGTATGTTGTTTCCTATGATCAGTATATCGTCCACGTATAGTAGGAGAAACAATACAGCGCTCCCACTTTCCTTTCTGTAAACACAAGGCTCATCTTTATTTTGATCAAAACCAAACTCTTTGACTTTTTGATCAAAACGAAGATTCCAGCTTTGAGATGCTTGCTTGAGTCCATAAATGGACTTGCTTAGCTTGCAAACCTTGTTTGGATTCTCTGGATCGACAAAACCATCAGGCTGAACCATATAGACATCTTCTTCGAGTTGTCCGTTTAGGAAAGCGGTTTTAACGTCCATTTGCCATATCTCATAGTCATGGTATGCGGCTATGGCAAGGAGAATCCTGATCGATTTGATCATGAAAATGGGCGAAAAGGTCTCATCATAGTCAATCCCTTGGGTTTGAGTGAAACCTTTCGCTACAAGTCGTGCCTTGTAGGTTTGCACATTTCCATGCATGTCAGTTTTTCTTTTAAAGATCCACTTGCTCCCTACTGCCCGTGTGCCGGGGGGTAGCTCAATCAAGTCCCAGACGTGATTGTCACACATGGATTGCATCTCAGCGTTCATGGCTTCAAGCCATTTATCAGATTCCGCATCTGACATAGCAGCTTTGTAGTTAATAGGCTCATCGTTAGAATCGGCTATTAACAGAACGTCGAAGGCCTCATGATATCCAAGGTATCTATCAGGCTCATATCGTATTCTTTCGCTTCTACGAACGCTTGTGCTTGTGTTTGGGTCTGATGGTGCGACAACAATTTGTCGGTCAGACGTAGCGACCGTCTCAGGGTTAGGTGTATCTCGAATTTCTTCAAGATCCACTGGATCACTATTTGTTCCTCGAGCAAGGAATTCTTTCTCAAGGAGTTTACCTTTCCTTTTGATGGAAACAGTGTTTGCATCGGGATGGTAAAAGTAATAACCGGTTTAGTATCCAACGAAAGTTACCTTTTCGCCTCGGGGATCGAGCTTATTGTCAGATTCACTGGTGACATAAGCATCACATCCCCATACCCCGAGGTATGATAGTTTAGGAAGAGAACCATGCCATATCTCATATGGGGTCTTCCCTACTTTCTTGGTCGGTGCCAGATTTATTAGGCGAGCAGCGGTCAAGGTGGCATATCCCCAAAAGGAATGTGGCAAGGTTGTCCTGCACATCATCGATCGAACCATGTTAAGCAGAGTTCGATTCCTCCTTTCACTAACACCATTTAACTGGGGTGTGCCAGGTGGAGTAGGTTGTGAAACGATTCCACATTCCTTCAGATGATTCAGGAATTCAGCGCTTAGGTATTCACCGCCTCTATCGGATCGAAGTATTTTAATAGTTCGAGTCAACTGATTATGTACTTCGTTTTGAAACTCTTTGAACTTTTCAAAAGTTTCATGTTTGTGTTTCATCAGATAGACGTAGGCATATCTGCTGTAGTCATCGATGAAAGTCACGAAGTACCGTTCACGATTTCTCGTCTCGGTTTGAAAGGGTCCACACACGTCGGTGTCAATAATTCCTAACAAGCCTTCGGCCCGTTCACCTGTGTGGGTGAAGGGTGACTTGGTCAATTTACCAGATAAGCATGACTCACATTCATCGAAGGAATCTGCATTTTGGGATTCGAGAATGCCAGCAGTTTGCAACTTCTTAATGCGGGCCTTGCTTATGTGACCAAGCCTATGGTGCCATAACGAGGATTCGTTACTATCAGGTTTGCTTCTTTTAGAAACATGATAGAGCTAGTCAATTGTTTGAACATCTATCTCATATATTCCATGTCGAGGTTTAGCCTCGAAATAAAAGATATAATTAAGGTAAGAAGAAATCACATTTCCATTAAATTTATACCGAAATCCTTGTTCAAACAATGAAGAGACAGAAATAATGTTTCTGGATAAACCAGGTGCATATAAACAGTTAATCAGAGTAACTACAAGGCCAGAAGAGCATGAAAAAGAATATGTGCCAGTAGCAAGTACTGGGACCTTCTTCCCGTCACCCATGATGAGGTCCATGCAGCCTCGTTCTGTCTTCTTTCACTTCTCAGGTTCCTGCAAAACATTAACAATGTGATAACCACATCCAGTATCAAATACCCATGAATTGGAGGAAACAGTGAAAAGTTCAATAACATTTATTGACATACCTGATGAGCAACCCTTATTAGGGTTCTTGGTCATCTTCAGCTTCGCAAGATAAACAGGAAAGTTGCGACGCCAGTGTCCCATTTTGTTGCACTCATAGCACAGGCGCTCCTCGGGAGGCTGCACTTGTGGTTTCTTGCCTTTGCCTTCTTTAACCTTCGTGGCTTTGGAGATCTTTGTATTAGCAACTCTGAACACGTCCAGTGTGGTCCTGATCTTCATGTTGGGTATCAACGGAATAACCTCCTCGATCGACTGAGCCGAACAATTAATCGCAAGAATACGATAATGTTCAGGCAAAGATCTGAGTACTACATCAAGAGCCATCCCGTCAGAGATGGAGTAGCCAAGGTCGATCAGCCTATCGCGATACGCTTTCATCAGCATGACATGATCGTATGGAGAGGAGTCGTTAGCCATAGAGCAGTTCACGAATTGTGAAAGTGCATCGGCTCGCTCAGTCCTCTGACCTAACTCAAATAAATCCTTGAGTTTACGAATGATGTCATAAGCAGACATTCCCATGAAATTGTACCGATAATCCTGAGTCATGCTAGATAACATCAGGTCAGTGACGTCCTTATCATCGTCAGTGTGCTTTTGGAGCTCAGACCGCGAGTTCTCATTTAACAAGTAAGATGGAATACTCGCGATCGGTCGGTCAATGACATAGAGTTTCCCGAAGAGCCTTAAAAGGTTCCTTAGGGTTGTCTGCCATGCGAGAAAGCCAGTCTCAGTGAAGGGGTCGAGTTGTACCATTGAACTTAATGGAGGTGAGTTTTCTTTAGCCTTATGAAATAAGCAAAGTGAATTTAATCAGTATTTTTGATGTTTTATATTTCTTCAAAATAAGTTGGTAAGGTTTATTTTTAAGAAATCGAGAATTCGTTTAGACGACATTTACTTGAGACCGCCAAATGAGCCTCAGGAGCAAAACCGTGTAAACAAACTGGAAACGATTGTCAATTGGGAGACTCAAGTCACAACTCTCGGTATGATGCCGCTATATACATACAATTGTATTTTGCGATACGTTTAGCCTCATCAGTGCCCACTCTAGCAATATACACCCGTGGCGCGGTGTTGAAATACTCCAACACCACGAACATATACGTTTAAAGCGATAGTAATCCTAAATGGTCGAAGTGATGACACGGTGTTGAAATACTCCAATGTCCTCACCTTAGAAGGTACCCTCGGCACCAAGTGCGGTGTTGAAATACTCCAACACTGATGCTCCGGTAAATACGTTCCAAGTTCGAATTGAGATGGGATGGCACGAACTGTCAGTTTTTAAGAATTACCAAATAGGGATATTAATTACTTTTAATTATCGTCATACACGAACGACAAACCCTATCTCCACTCGGGACAAGTAAATTAATTTGACCTAATTAAATTACTAAGTTGTCGCGAATGGCATATTGTGTGTTAAACGACATAAGGTCTTGATCTCGCTCGAGCCATACAAGCGAGATCATAAGGGACAAATTTAAAATAAATTAAATTAAATAAAACGGTGAACGATCGAGATGGCAACACTGTGCGATCTTGAATTCAGTTCAGCTCCCACTCGCTTCGACATCCCTCTGGCGCGTGTCCAGTCTTCGACTTTTGGTTACATACAAATTTACAATTACCAAAACTACTTCTAGTAACCTAGCTCTAAATTTGTACAACTTTGAAACCCTAAAACCGGGTCCAATAAACCAAAATAAAAAACAACCAATTGGGCCAACAACTTGGGCCAAACAGAGAATGACAAATCACGCCAAACACATACACACATGTATAAAAAATACAGAGGGGTCGGCCGTAACACACAATAGTAAATTATATAGAATTAAAATAAAATAAGTTAATTCTAATTCGCAATTTGGATTTAAGTCGAAATTACGAAATACCGGTTACGAAAAGACCGGTTCTGGTTTGCGCGTGGTGATAATGGCTCTGATAGCACTGTTGGGATTTACAGTGGGATCCGGGTTACCGATTTTAATTTTACTAAAACCGATTTAATAATTTAAATTAATTCTAAATTAATTTAGCAGCGGAAACGATTTAAAACGCGGACGCAACTGTGACAGGATCAATCACCGGACACGACAAACACAGAAATATATTTAATCAATATAAATAAATAATTAAATTAAATATCTAACGAATTAGATATACCTTGGCGGGATCCGAGCAACCGCTCGAGACACCCGGATTCAACGGGCTCGCGCTAGAACGAACTATGACATCTGACTCGAACCTGCGAGACAAATCGTCAACGGCGGCGGCGGCCATGGGCGACGGCGGCGGTAGTGGCGGCGGCGGTGGTAGAGATACCACCGGTGGTGGTGACAAAACTTTCTCCGTCGGAATGGCGACCGGTACCGTTCCCACCATGATTTCGTCACCGGTGACCGGAGGTGACACGGTGGCGGTGGTCGGCTGGTATAAGGGTGCGGGCCACGAAGAGGGAACCGGACGCGGTGGCCTCGGCTGCGCCGGTAGCGCGAGGACCACCGGTCGGCGGTCGCGCGGCGGCACGTAGGTAGCGGCAGCGGCGGCGGCGGCTTGAGCTGCGGCGGCGGCTCGGGCTGCGGCTTCGGCTTCGGCTCGGGCTGCGGCTTCGGCTCGGGCTGCGACTGCTTCGCTTTCGAGTCGGGCGTATATACTGGCAAGACGGGGATCCATCGGAGATCGCAAAGGAATTGCGGTGGAGGTGGTGGCGGCGATCGGATGGCGCGGCGACGGCGAGGGAGCCGATCTCGGCTTGGGGTCGGCGCCGAATAGGAGAGAGGAGAGGTTAGGGTTTTTTCTTTTTAACTTGTGTTACAATTAACCTCCTCCTCCTCCCCTTTTAATATTAAATCGCGGACCGGGGCCTGACGGACTGGGCCCGGTCGCGATTCCTTTTAATCCACCAACCGATCAGTCTGTTAATCCGGTAACAAATGATCGGTCCGTCTTTTATTTGCCGAGTAATTTTGAGCCGAAAAAGTTTGTCGTTTTAAATAAATAATTAATATTTATTTAATTCACCATTCAGTTCGTTTAATACTAATTAACAATTAATTAGATTTAATAGTCCGTTGACCCGGGTGTAACTTTTACGGGTCAATATCGGTCGGGTTCGTTAATTCGTCGGGTCAGGGCACTCTATTTCCAACAATGTTCTCCCTTTCATTGGCAATTCTAAACTTTCCTTGATAGAAAGATTAATCCCATGGTGCAAGAGGTATGCCACTTACCCCCTTTAGCTTCAGTCGACCCTTTTTAAGAAATATTTAAATATAGTTCATAATTTTCTATAAAATTAGGCTAATTGGCTTCAGGTCGATTGGTTTTTTCTATCAGGAACACATCCCTTTTTATACACCTGATAAGCTATGAACCTTTTATATTGGTATAGGTCTTTAAATGGCCCAAGTTAGCTTTGTTTACTTGCAATCAATTTGTTCTTATGCCGCCTAGCTCAAAAAGAACATAAGGTTGAAAACCATGTTGAATCAAAATCAATATTAGAGAATTATAGCG
Organism: Deinandra increscens subsp. villosa; assembly: GCA_039602395.1. NCBI lineage: Eukaryota > Viridiplantae > Streptophyta > Magnoliopsida > Asterales > Asteraceae > Deinandra > Deinandra increscens. The sequence continues at coordinate 118,537 of JBCNJP010000246.1, read as the reverse complement.
TATTAATTAAATTAGTTATGTAATTGGTAATGAATTGAAGCTGTGCTTATTCTGTTCTTTCTTTCCTCTTCTCAACTAGAAACAAATTTATGCCCTGTGTTTTCATAGCAAAACAAAGTAAACAAAGCAAAATATGACATAAACTCAAAAGTTTATATCTATGTCTCTCTATATATAAAATGGCAGAAATTTAAGTGTTAGTATGTATGTGTATTTATATGGCAGAAACATAGGATCTTTTTCTGTATCATAGGTTAAGTTTCATTGTAGTTAATGACTAATTATAAGCATTTCAGAATCTCTAAACAAAGATCGAAACTACCTTGACTCCTTTCTATTCGATGTCAATAGTAAGTCTAATTGCATAATATGAATCAATACTTAAGCTAAACTGCAACATTCTACTATAACAACTCTCTACTATATGTAACTTTGGTATCAATTTTTCCTCTCATAGATCAAGATACCCAATGTATTTTCTTACACCCTTTCATATTGAATCATGTTTGTCTATAGAAATGTCATCTTTCACGATCTATGGGATAGAACCTATAAATACACTTTCCTTTTACTTTTTTTTTTGCCTCCTTGTAATGGGAGCAGTAGCAACCTTAAATAAAAAAACATAACAATGCATATGAAAGGTAACATATAAATATAATAATTATGCAAGATAAGCATTAAAACATGATTTCCATGCTTACCTCATCATGTTGTTCAGCATCAACCATAGATAAAGTTCTTTACACAGTCTAAAAAAACGTGTAGGGGGACTCAAATTTGTTAGAGTCTTCACACATGTTCAAATTCTTCATAGATACCAAGTCTAAAATTCTCTACACATGTCTAAAATAAAGTATAGGGCTGCTAGAATATCTAGATACACGTCAAAATAGATAAACAAGTCTAAAATAGGTACACAACAATCTAAATTCTAGAAACAGAATCAAACTGTTCACATTTAGTTACATTACGTTTGTGTTCATGTAGTTGTACGTCACCGTGTGTGTTTTTGTTCAAATGATACACCTAGATATCAATTAAACGACATGGGTTCATTGCAGGTTCGTGAAATCCAAACCTATTACTTTGATACGACAACTTAATGGAAACTTGATGTGTACAAGACCGACCCAATAATGAAGTTGCGGATGATTTGTTCTTGGAAGCTTCCTCTCTTCTCAAAGCAAACTGACACTTATTATATTGAAATGGTCTTAATGGATGAAGATGTATTGTTCAACAGTGAAACTACTTTAATGTTCGAATTTACTTCATGTCCTAATAGATGAAGATGTGTATTATAAATGTTACTAAGACATTTGGTCAATTTCTTACATGTGATTTTAACATTTCTTATATACAATACTACAACCATAACTATATTTTTCCTGCCTAATTATGTCAATAGTTGGAGACAAAAGATTTATATGAGAAAACATAAGTAAATGTGCCTCTGCTTGAGGCTCTAAAGATAAAGGCACATGAACAACCATTTGATCTCGTCAAAGTCTGCATTGAAGCCCTCACAAACTAACGGATGTAAACAAATAGTGTGCCCTTCCACTAAAACGGGGAGGAAATGAGGAATGCACCAATTCTATTTCTTCTTTAGTTAATTTTGATGTCTTCTTTCTTTACTATCTAAAAGTTTTTTCACCGTACATAATACCTTAAGTCGTGGTTATATTAAATTGATTATATGTGACCCCGTGTAACACACGGGTTACAAACCTAGTAGGAATATATGTGACTATAAGTATAATTTGGTCATCTTGCATTTTATGACAATTTGTTGTGTGACTAAAGATGAATTCTGGTCATGGTAAATGAATAAAATATGTGACTATAAGTATAATTTGGTCATATTTCGTTCCATGACATTTTGATGTGTGACTAAAGATGAATTATGGACATTATAAATGAATAAAATATGTGACTATATGTATAACTTGGTAATATTTCATTTTATTGGACATGTTAAAAAAATATATATATTGTTGCCACTTGCAAGGGTTCGAACTAGCAACCTATCAAAGAAAATCACAAGACTAACCCGCTGGGCTAGCCCCTGAGAACGAAAATTATTTCAATATATAACCTGTTCTGGCCATATTATATTTATAGCCTATAGGCCCGGGTTTGAACCTCGACAAAAATGAATGTAAGACTCGAACACGAGACCTCTAAGACAGAGGACTATACGAACAACCAAACCAACAGAGGCAACACGACATTTGTTTATACTCTATCAAATTATGTCCCTTATCTTGTTAGTATGTGGAATAGTTATTGGTTTAAAAGAACATTGATCTTTACAAATAGACTTTAGTCATCCTATTAAAGTGAAATAATTAGGAATGTGATTTGTCCATGTCAAAAAAAAATGGTTATCTAGGTAAGCTATAAAGATCATGTTAAAAGTCCATATTCTTAAACTAGTAATGTAATAAATTAAAAAATTCAAATAACAAAGATATTTAGAAAACAATAGAGACTTAAAAAAGACATAATTTTATAATTCATGATCGATAAAGTTCATACAAAAGATAGATCTATACAATCCATCCTTCAAAAAAAAGAAAAAAATGTAGCTACGTTAACCACCACCATCAAACAGCATCCGCTCTCACTGTGTATTGTTTCTTCATTTGACGGTGCTTCATGATCCTTGGAGCAATTTCCTCAATCCTGTCACGAAGAAGTTTGTTCTGTTCTTGGATATTGGTATGATGGACCAAAACTGACGTATTTTGCATGTAGATGGCATCACTCAATCGAACTTGATCTAGGACGATTTATGTCTCCTTCACAAGTCTGTTTTGGGTGTAGGTGACTGCATCCATATCTGTCACAATGAACCCGTCATCTACAAACTTGGCAGCTAGATACTCACTGCCAGTATCGGCAGCACTTTGGGTGTTGGAGTAGTTTGGGAGGGAAGTAAAAGAGTTAGAGGCCATTTTAATTGAAATTGTGTTGATTGTGGTTTTTTTATGAGATTGAGGGGTCGTATATATAGGATATGGATTCCTAAAAAAGTGAGATAAAATTGGGGTGAAACCATAAGGTTACAAGGCAGCTAAAAAGTCCCTGATTTGAACTAAAAATTTAAAAGGACAATGATATTTTATTGTTTACTAAATTAAAAATGTGAAATATATAATCGGCGGTTTCTTGTGGGGGTCAAAGGGATAGCGTATAGCCTGAATAGGGTTTTTGAAACGACGTAAAGTTGTCAACGAAAGTCGAGGTGCAGTTATGGAATCATGTGCCTATAAGAAGCCGACCTATAAGGTAAATCTGTTTATTCACTTTTCATATCTCCAAACTTACGTATGAAGGTGTTAAAATGGCTGACACGAAGTTCACTAACGATTTCAAAATCATGGATGATCTGGAGGGGATGCTTGCAGACCATCTCTGTCATACTTCGGAGATTATCAAGCTTTTGAAGAACAACATCAACATTCTGGATGCAGCTGCCGATAACAGAGATTTGGCGGTGGCAAGGGTGAAGCACTTCCAAAGAACACTTGCCCTGTCATTTGTAACACCAAACATTTTTTCTCTGGAAAAAGAAGGTGATGATGATCTGGCCATGAAAGTGGAGCTCGAACAGATGCTAGCTATCATTCAGGACCTGAACAAGGACAAGGAGAAACTGTTGAAGGAGGTTGGTATTATTAATGATATGATGGATGATTGAAGAAGATCTTTAATTTTAGTTTTTTGTAAAGCTTTTTATGTGAAGCTTTTTTGGGGATGGTTGATCACTGTACGTATGATCAGGTTTGTTTAGGTTATGAAGTGTTTTGTGAAGCTTTTTATTTTGGTGGAACAATGATGTAAAAGTTTGAATGGTTGAATGCATGAAAAGGTTGAATTAGTTGGTGATTTGCATAACAAATTATTCAATTTGGAATCTGCAATGTTTTCTAATGAATATTGTTTAATGCATTTTCACATGTTACATATTTAATTAGTTGTTAATTAATAGATGTTTGTACCTTAAAGACAAATGTACATACACTAACAGCAATGAAATGATGACTTTGTAATGAGACTAGAAAACGTTAAAGTAAGATGATAAACCATATATATATATATATCTCGTGATTAAATTTGTCAATAACATTCATAAACGCTTTTCAATGAAACAGAAACGATTAAGAGGATCAGTAACGGTGGGGAGCCAATCCGCGTCTTCTCTCTCAAGTTGAGTGTCTTGAAATGACATCATGATTAAGTGCTCTTATTTGGCTGATACAAACAAATATTAGCATTAGATAATAAATTAATTTTTCAAAGAGAATACTCGGTTGTACAAACTTAAACGAGGACATGTTTACGTTTGAAATAAAACAAATGTAAGCATTACACTATGCAAAAAGATACATACCTTACGTATAACTATACCCCGACAGTCGTCCCTGAAATAGTTGTTTCTGGATTGCTTACGCAACTCTAGTGGGTCTAAAGATGCCAATATATTCTCATTGTCAGGAAGAACCACGATACTAAATTCCTCATCTTCATATGCATCTCTATAGTTTTTCGGAGGATTCTTGAAGACAATTGAAAACCTCTTATCAAGTTGGTCTGCAACATAAAATACTTGTTGGGCTTGTGAGGCCAATATGAAAGGATCATCCTTGTGGCCTAATCTACTAAGATCAACCAATGTGTAGCCAAGACTATCTTTCTTTACCCCATTCTTATTGTCAACCCAGTCACACTTGAAAAGAGGAATTCTTCGAAAATGATAATCGAGTACCCCTATTTTTTGTAAAACGCCGTATTAATAAGTTTGGTCATAGGATACAACCTCTTTAGAAATGTGCATGTCGGTCGCCACTACACTAACCCCATTATTTTGATGAACTTTACTTTCATGGGATTTTGTAAGAAATGTAAATCTAGTGATGTCATACACTTCGTATTTCACAACGTTCCTATCCGGTTCATTTGGAATCCACCTAATGGTTTCTAATATTCTCTCTCTGGAGACAGCTAACTCGCTCTCAACCTAAAATTATTTACAATTTGAGGTTTAAAAAAAGCAAAATAATAATAATAAGAAGAATAATACCATAATATGAAAACAGTTCACCTCGGCTCGTAGCCACTGACCAAATGTCTTACTATGCTCCTTCTCTAGCCATCCTTTTCCTTTAGAAATGTGTTTTTCTTCCAGATAGTTCTTGTGTCGACTATAGAATAAAGAGTATATTACACACACACACACACACACACACACACACACACATATATATATATATATATAAAGTAACAAAATACATGTAAATATGACTTACGCGATATAAGGTTCAACTTCAGATGTATTTTGCATCACAAAGAAATGTGATTTGATGAAGATATCTGGAGATACTTCAGTCGGTTTACCCGCTGGTAGTGGATGCTCGTCCCTATTACTTTCAATGTCATTATTTGCAAATGTTTTCTGCCTGTTAGGTGGTAAACCAACAGTGGTCAAGTTTTTTTGGAACTCGCTCAAAAACTCAAGCGTCTCTTCCGCAACATTCTCTTCGACAATGCATTCTTCTGGCTTATTTTTGTTTCGCACGCGCCCCTTTATAACCTTCATACATCGTTCAAATGGATACATCCCCCTAAAGCATACCTGACCACATAACTTCACTTCCCTTGTTAGGTGCACAGTCAAATGAACCATAACATCGAAAAGTGAGGGGGGAAAGTGATTCTCTAGAAGGCATAATGTAACACATAATTCTGCTTGCAATTTATCAAGCTCCTCCACCTTGATTTCCTTGTTACATATTGATTTGAAAAAGAAGCAAAATCTGATACACAAAAGCATAATGTAGACGTAAATGTAACTGCAACTACTTTGATATATTAATGAAGTAGAAATGATATGACAAAAACTATTGCATGAGCATGTGGTAGTCATGTTATTTAAGGGGTTGTTTGATAATTCATGACTGGGTAAGAGCGGATTGGGTAAGAGCTAATTGAGTAAGAGCTGACTGGGTAAGAAGCTCTAACTCAAACTTGAGTGTTTGATAGTGACTGACTGGGTAAGAGCTGAATGAAACTTGAGTGTTTGATAGTTGCTGACTGGGTAAGAGCTGAATGAGAAATACATATTATAGCTTTTTAAAATTAATAATCACAATTGCATAATTATTTATAAAAAATTAAAAACGATAAAATAAAATATGATGAAGCAACAAATATCTTAAACATAATATCTTAAAATTCTAATATCTTAAACATAATACCTTAAAATTCAAAGTGTCATACAAAATCCAAATCAAGCATAACCCATACAAATTTAACTTGAAGCACTTGAAAATAGTTGATTAGCAATCTGGTTCCGCAAAGTAGTCATATATTCAACGCCTTCTGAACCCCATTCTATGCTCTCACTTCCTCCACCTTGCACATTAGGAGTAGCCATAGTGATTTCTTCAAAGCCCATAAATAATTCATCTTGAATATTGTATTTTCGTATAAAATTATGGACTGCAAAACAAGCTATGACAACGTCTCGCTGCACTGGAAAAGGATAAGGAGCCATTTGTTTTAAGATTGGAAATCTCGCTTTCAGTACACCATAAGCACGCTCAATAACATTTCTGAGTTGTGCATGGGCATGATTGAATCTTTCTTCCTTAGTTAACGCTCGTCTTCGTCGAAAATCGGCTAACCAATACCTCGTGTTGCGGTAAGGAGCCAAAAATCCACGAGTGTTTGTATATGCAGCATCACAAAGGTAATATTTACCTATAAATATAAGTGTGACATCTATTATATAAAGAATAAATATAATGTATTTAATAATAAAAGTTATAGTTAGATAACAAACCTGGTGGAGGGAATCGAAATCCAAAAGTTGGATTAGATGCAATTTCTTTTAGAACTCGTGAATCATGTGCTATACCCTCCCATCCAGCCCACACATATGTGAATATCATATCAAAATCACATATTCCTAGCACATTTTGATAACATTCACCTTTTCCTCTTCCCCTAAAACAAGGTTGTTCATTAGCAGGCAGAACTGCATGTACAAGAGTTCCATCTAAAGCACCTATTGCTCCGGGAAATATGTCTTTTAGCCTTTGATGTCGTTCCGATGTATTTGTAGTTACATCAGAAGATGTTGGCACTATAATTTCTTTTGCAAAAAACATCATTGCCACCAGAACCTCGTGAAAACATTGATGAACTGTTTGAGTAGAGTGTTGAAATCGTCGTTTAACCACCCGAAAACGTTCATTATGCCCTCTAATATGTAAGAACATAGCCATCTTCTCTTCCGCGCTTATTGTCCTACTAGCTTGCAACCAATTTCGTTGTTTAAAATGATTGCATAATAGTACAAAAGCCTCGCGTGAAACCCTCATAATTTCGTGACATTGTGTAGATGATCCATGTAGCAATTCTTGTGTATACGCATGACCGGTTAACGCAGAATCATTGTCTCTTATTCTTTCAATTCCTCTTTTCCTTTTCCGGGCCAACATCAACCAATACCATGAAAGTAAAAGGAAAGCTATAATTTCACCCTTCGTATACATATGTGACCTATTAAATTTAATATAAAAAGTCATCCACATGTAATATAAAAGCCATCAAAAAGTCATACCAAATTCATACAAAAACCATACAAGTCATACCAAAGTCACCCAAAAGTCATACACATCATACCAAATAAAAGAAACAATAAGTCATACGATCAGTCATTTATAAGAAAACAAGAATAATCATTCAAATAAACGATACTTCCTCCCAGCATTTCGCACCCACGACTCGCAACTCGACGTCTTAAGACGCAGCCAAACTTTCCTAAGATCAGCACTTTCACCAAATAGCAAAAGAGCCGTGTCGTACCTGGGATCTCCTTCCCCCCACTCCATTTTCTCTAACTTTTCCATACATGCATTGTAACAATCGTGAAATTTTAGTATTAATAAAAGTCTTGAGTTAAATTAACTTAGATTTTGTTATTCATTTATTTGAATTTTATACTGATTATTTACTTATTTAAATTTAATATTCGATGTTTGAATTAAATTAGTCATATAAGTTAAATTCTGATAATTATGTGTTTAAAACAAATTTATTATCCTGTTTAAATTATATTTTAAAATTTATTATTTTAACTCAAGTCATTCATTATCTAAATTAAATTCTAGTTATTATTTGAACAAATTGACCATTTTATTAACTTGTATCATTTACTCATTTAAAATTTAGTTACTTTATTCATTTGAAATGTTATACTCGAAAACAAATATGAAAAATCATAAACTTTTAAAACTTGTTATTTTTATAAATATCGACACATTTATTTCGTTCAAACAAAACCTCGGTGATCTTTCGTTTTTACTAGAAACTATGTAAAAATTATTTTCTGTATTTGGTCTTTCAAATAAAACTCATTATATACTACATTAGTAATTAGTTTATAAAAACATATAAATAAAAAGAGGGTTTTTTTTATTATTATTAACCCAATAATACATAAATATATATATTTTTTGGGGATATACAAGGAAAAAATGAAAATAAAAAAAAAAAAAAAAATTTCCGCCCAGTCGCGTTTTTCCGGTGAGTCGCCGCCGGCGACCTCCACCCGCCGGAAAAATGGCCAAAACACCCCAAAAATCGACCGTTTCCATCATTAACCTTCATAAACCGTCCCTAATCACGTGTTAATCACCATTTAGGACTCAAAACCGTCAATTAATCGCGTTTAATCACTCCCAAACTCATAACCGTTCGGAGCTTTAAAGTCCAAATTAATCACGGTTACGACGTGTTCGAGGCCTATAAATTGTTCCATGACATTCCTTGAGAAATCCCGCACACAAAGCATCGAAAATATACCAAACCCCGTCTCCTGGTTCGCGATTTCCGGCCGCCACCTCCGGCGCCCCCTCCCGTCTTTGTTTTTCCGGCCGTTTCAAGGTAATTTCTATACTATTCTGTTCGGAATTCATCAATGATTAAAAGCCCTAAGCTAATTTCTGGATTCCAACTGGTTTAGACGTCCAATTTTGAGTTTGAAAAACTAGGGTTTTCGGGTATGTTAAATTGAGGAAGAAGATGACTCACTGATTAAGGTTTTAAATAAATTGTTTGGTTCTAAATACGAATTGAGCGCTAGCCCAGCTGGTCGAACACCGGGTCTGATAAGCAGAAGGTCTCGGGTTCGAACCCTGCAGAACCCCATTTTCAGTTTTTTTCTTATTTCTCCATATTTTTGGATATTTTCTCCATAAAACCACTTAAATACAAAATAATTACTCTAGAAAATTATAAATATACTTCAAAGTGTTCTAAACCTCATAAACTATATAAATTATCATTTTCAAGCTTTTTATAAATTTATAAAAACCTCACAAACGTTCTGGAACAAATATACACCTAATAAACCTAATTATTTTTATAAAAACATCCATTTATATAGTTAATTTTTTTTGTCATAATTTATTTGTTTAAATGATATTGTTTAGTCAACTACTCACATAATATTTAATTAACAATATATTTACTTCGTCAATCATTTATTCGGTTACATTTCTTTTTATTTGATCATTCAAGCGGACATTCCTTTAATTACTTAATATTTACTCAATTCATTAAGTTATTTCATTTATTTCGTCATTTAATCATTTATTTACTCAATTATTAATTCATTAAATTATACATTTATTTAGTCACCACATAATGCTCATAAACACAAATAAATACTTATTAACTAAAACCGATTTCTAATTTATTTATTTGGTCAAACATTTTTAGCCAAATTAATTATTTATTATTTAATAATTATCTTCAAAACGATTTATACACCAAAGACCTAAATCAAGAAAATAAAGTCATCTTCCCCAAGTCAACAATCCCAACGAAACCCTAGGCATCTAGAAATCCTATTCTTCGTCATCGTAACATTAGGTTAACCAATTGCATCATTTATTTAGGAATCCCTCGAACTTGAATCATTCCCGTTACGTCAAGCTAGTAATCAACCAACTACTTAAGGTGAGTTCATAGT
>JBCNJP010000246.1:90986-107986 GCA_039602395.1 Deinandra increscens subsp. villosa | reverse complement strand
ATTGTAGTGGTCCCCAACTAAAATTAGTGGTGGAGATTTAGTTCTTAAAAGTTCTCAAAACAAAAAGTTCTCATTTGAACCTAACCATATATATATACTAGTCGGCAGGCCCGTGCGATGCACGGGCAGAACCAATGACTGCTAATATTTAAGGGGTTGTTTAATCGAAGGAGCAAATGAGCATCCAAGTAGTCAAGTTATTATGATTTTGCATTTATAAAGGTGCACAATTGTGCCATTACTCGGAGCTAGTTGGCCCCTCCGTCGAATTTGAAATAGTATTTCTGTGGGGTACGGGCCCTACATCACCAGAAGCGGTTGAGGTGCCTTCTGTTGATGTTCGAATGTATCCCCTCGACTCTCAAAGGAATTCTCTTATGTCAGCTGGTGAGAAGGCCCGGGAAGCATCCAATGCAGCAGAGAGGGGATTGCTTCTGCGGTGATGAGCGCGCAAAAGGCACACAATTACGAAGGCCAAAGTGGGGGAGCAGCCCACCTTGGTCAAAAGTAAAGAGAGGGCCTTCACCCCTATGCAGACAGCTACCTTTGAGAGAAAATAGTAATGTATGATTTTGCATTTATGAAGGTGCACAATTGTGCCATTGCTCAACTTTTATGTATATATAGATAGATAAGCTTGAATCTTAAAATAAAAGGGCAAATATAATTTATGTTCTCCAATAGCATTTTCATTGATTTGATTTTATTTTTACGAAAGGCATTTCAATCTATAGATGTGACAGAAGTTTTATATAGCAACATATTACATTAGCATGTACTACATGAAATGACTATAATATGCACAATTTTAATAGAACACTTGGGTTATACATGGTTTTTGTGGGCGTTTTAGGCAAATACAGTATATGTAGAATCAGACTATCAGCTTACATGAACAGTTTGACCTGATGCAAGGCTGCAAGTACCATTTCCTTTTGTCATTGTAAAAATTTAAAAGTAACAAACATCATATACATAAAAATACAAACAGTAGAAACCGTATTAATATGAATTCATGGAGTACAGAGAACTTTAGGAGGTTCAACATAGAGTTGTAATAGAATAACAATGACTTTTTTTTCCCTCTAAAAAGTAACAATTCTACAATTCAATTTCGAAAGAGATAATAACTTGAAACTAATATTTTTTTCACATTATATATTTAAAGCCCAACTATTAGTTAAATGATAATAACTTGAAATGAAGAGAGCATGAGAGATAGTCAAACTCTTGCAGCACAATATGATATGTGCAGTAGTGCCTACAATATGTGTTCATTAGGTGCAAACCATCTATATAATATAAGATATAGAAAACTTAAATACCCGCACAATATAATATGTGCAGTAGTGCCTACAATCTGTGTTCATTAGGTGCAAACCATCAATATAATCTATCTATTCTAATAAACAAAAGAGATTTTCAGGTAAGGTGGTATCACCACATCCCTCCTCTGAGTCACCGCAATGTCTCACTTTTCACCAATTAAGGGCAAAAAGAAAAATACTCACGATATGCAATTTGAAATGCGCGGATCCTCCCTATCGACTATCGGATCCTTATAACCCGATCCCTCATCCGTGACCGTGACTATAATCTCAGTTCAAGTATCATTGTCAAACCCTAATTACCAAAATCCAAAACTTCGACCACCGCTCTCTCTGTGTTGGGAATTCGATCATCAATGGAGTCTTTCTTTGCGTCCTCGAAGGTATGAAATCGATTACCCCCTTTGTTTACTGCATTCTGGATCATCATGTATGATTATTATTTTCTCTCCTTCAAGGATTCTTCTCTCAATGGCTACCCGATTTCTTTTTGGATTCATTGATCCAATCTCTTAAACGTTCTCAATCGATTATGGTTCATGATTCAGATTTTTGAATCCCCTTCGAATCGCCTCTTTTCATAAATTTATTTAGGTCATGAGGTAATCTCCAGAAATCAAGATGTGGATCCATGGTGAATCGGACTACTATGGGGTATGTTTATTTTCTTTGTTGTTGATTTCAATTATTCTCAATGTATTCTTTTGGTAGTCTCATGATTTCCTATATTTGTTTTGCTCCCGTAATGCTCAGGTTTTTCCCTTAAAGTCTTAGTGAAAATGAATGTTTGAATAGGTTTTTCTCTTAAAGTCTAATTTTTTTTGTTTGGTTGCAGGTTCGTATCGACTTCTTCTGAATTCCAGGTGTCATTTCTTCTTTGCTTTTCAGTGGTTCATTATATAGCTTTTTGTGATGGCATTTGCTGAAGAAATATGTTCATGTACATTAATGATAATTGGCAAGACATATGATTATGCTTCAGTGAATTAAAGAGGCCTTCTTGGTAGACAACTGTCTCTATTTAGGTACATTCGTTAATGAAGTATCTAAGTTAATATACAAAATAGTTGTTTGATGTTCGTACGAATTAGCTAAAAAAAATTAGGCTTTTGTGAAATTGTAAATTAGGCTTTTTAGTAGATTACGATAATACAAATGCTGCTACTAATTAGGCTTTCTTTCAAGCTTCTGTTTCATGATAACAATATTTTAAAATCCATATAATGGCTAATTAAAAAAATTAGTAGCAGCAACTGTATAGGCTTTCTTTTAGGTTTTTTGTTGTAAATTAGGCTTTTTAAGTAGATTATTTATCTGTTCCAAAAAGTAGATTATTTATATAAAATACGTTTATGAAAGTATCCGTCGAGTCTTTGTTTTACTGTTCACCCTTCTTTTTATTTTCTTTTTTTTTCACACGCTATTTCTTTTTTTAGACTGTGCACGAACATACAGTCAAAACACATGCTTCTGGTAGCTTCCCGACTTTCTCTCCATCAACGTATCTTGTCGTCGTACGCCGCCGTCGTGCGACCACCGTTTACCGCCGTGGCGCGGCCTTGCCTTTCGTTGCCGAAAACACAGGGTTTGCACTGTTGTCTCTTCCTCTCAGGTATTTACAATCGAATCAACAACACTCTCTCTCTTTTCTTCTCACCATCTCTGTTTTCTACCTCTCTCTCAGATACTATTTACAATCAGAGATCAGCGTCGATTTGTGTGTCGCCGTCGTCTTTGGTGGTCTTTGCCGTCGGCGCTTTGTTTTGTTGGAGCTCTATCTCAAGCTTTCATATCTCTCTCCTATACATACGACACCCATCAACCATATATATTGAGATTTCGTCTGCTTTAGAGAGATAGACAGATGTCGTTTCGATTTGGTTGCCATGGATTCGATTTTTGCCGATTTGGGCAGGGTTAGATATCCGATTTCTTAGACACCAAATCGTCGGATATGTTAATTAGAGTTTCATGTTCCCTTCTTGTTTTTGGTTTTGTATCATCAATCAGTATCCATTTAATGTGCGACGGTGACGGAGGTTTGATGGTGCAAGATCTAAAGGGAGCTTCGAATAGTTTAAACCGGCTTCATCGGTGATTGAGGCTGCAGTATCCAGGGTCAGACGGCGTATTCAGACATTCCGACCAAGTTACAGATTGTGAGGCATTGTTGAGTCTTTTCTGATAGATTTTATGTGACAACCGGCAATTTCCCAGGTTAACCCCGTTAATAACTTGTGTTATATTTTGATAACGTCCGTTACCTCAGTTAACTAGAATAGTTACACGAGCATTGCACATGAGTCTAGACGTCGGTTAATTTACTTGAATAATTATATAATTTATAATTTTGTACAAATTATATTTTATAATTTCACGAAAAACGTTTCGTCATTTTATGTGACAATTATATTTATTATTTTTATGCGATATATATATGTGTATTTATACGCATGTCATTTTATGATTTTATGTGACGGTGTGTCACGAAATTATACGAAGCGTTTCAATAATTTTATAGGAATTTAAATACATATAGTTATGAGGTTATAACTACGATTTTATGTGACTTTAAAGTGAATAATTAGAGATTGAAATCTATGATTTTATGTGCACCAATTAGGGTTTGCATTCTAAATATTTTATATGTTGATTTTATTCGGTCAAACTCTCGTATTTATAAGGTTAAATTCATTACCGGTTAACGCCGTTGGGGTTAGTTAACCCTCCGTTAAGCTCAAGGGACTTATCTCGCCGTTTTCTAAACTTATTTTAATCAATCAAACCTGCAAGGACCTAACTTGTAACTATCCAAACTTGTTTCCAAATTGTGTAAGTTGTTGAGGGGTCATTTTTGCCATTTCACAAAACTTGAATTGAAGGGTTTTGATTACAGTCGACGTAACCGACTTCTCCTCAAATCCGATATCAATTTCATCGGTTACGTATTTGTTCCAGCCGATCGGTCACCCCAAATTCAATCATTAGGATTGTAAAACTCATTGGAACGATACACAAGCATCCTTTCTCTCTTGTTCCTCTCTCGCTGTCTTTAAAAAAAAAAAGAAATCCGCATCGCCGGCGACTGCTTTCTCCGGCCAGATACCACCCCTACACCACCAATCGAACACCCTCTGATGATCACGAGTCACTGTTCGAAGCAACGAAGGGTTCCAGGCCGTTGACGGGTTCCGGGATCGAAGTTGGAGTCTCGTGGTGTTCGAGTTTTCGGTTTCATTTCGGTCTAAAAAAAACGCATCTAAACTCATCTCTGATGCGAGGTAACTATTTCTCCATGCTAGTCGCGCCTTTCCTTTCATTTTGTTTCTGGATTCGTGATTTTCCGGTGACCGGAATAGAACTCCGGCCACCGGAGTTGTGGGGAAGAAGATGGCTCGCGACAGGTTCTAGATATGTATATTCTGTGCGTGGTTTTAAACAAATGGGAATGTCAGCGCAGTGGTAAGGCTTCGTGTCTGGGTCCATGAGGTCGCGAGTTCTAACCCCACGCACTACAGATCTTTTTCTGTTTTTTTTCTTGGTGCCAAATTCCTGGCAACACTACTGAATAAATTGATTTCTGAATCGGAAATTAACTAAACAGAAGCCTAGCCGGGTGGTCAGTGCTCTTTGAAATCATGTATGAGGTCTTGGGTTCGAAACCTTGCAAACCCATTTTATTTTTAACTGTTTTGTTTCCTTTTTAACAAACCCAAACATCAATTGATGTAAAGCCTAACCACCATATATTTCCTATGAAATATTGACCGTAAATGCCTCGTATACCCTGTTAGGGTACTCGTTGAATTTTTATTTTTTTTATGAAAACATTATAACTTAAATGAATTAAAAATTTGATGACCTTCGTTAATATTAATATAAAATAGTTTTATCACGTTAAAAAAAAAGACATATTTGATTTATTTACGTGCGAACGTTTTAAGGATTTTCTTTAAACTCTTGAAGGTTGACACGAAATATATATATATTAGACGTTTTATTCTTCACACTATTGACTACACCTCGATATATATATTTACCCCGGAAATCTTTACATTTAATATTTGGAACAACATACGCACATTGATTTTCGTAAATCTTTGTGTCCTTGATTTAATGTCATTCTTTTGACTGTTTCGAACAAATGAAATCATCACATATTGAAATTGTCACTTACGTCGTATTTGGAATTACTTGTTATTGAACCGTCGTCTAGGCTATGTTACGCATGTTCGAACACACACTTACGTATGTAATATCGATAGGTGCTCGGTAGCTACGCAAGACCTGAAGTCTTACTAAATTGTAGCAGCGCACCCTAAGGTGAGTTTCACAACCTTTACGTTACGTCCGGTTTTGGACGATAACACACGCAAACACGTTACACCCGGGTTAGGGTGATAACACGACAACGTTTATGTATGATTAAAGTAGAAATCCAACATATATCACATGTTCACGTAAAATGCTTTATCTTTGAAAGCCCTTACTTATCGAACCGTTAATAGCAAATAGCGAGGGGATATTGGGTAGTACTACTGGGGTCTGACAAACCCCACTCAGCGGGCACGAGATGCACCACCCGACTGGCGGTCGGACTGAGGACAATGTCAGCCTAAACTTACCGTGATCGAGTAGACACGGGGAAGGCAAACCACGTAAGGAATTATTCCTACAACTAATTGGTCAGCTTCGGTTGCGAACGTTTTAGTGACATGAACTTAGGCTCGCTACCTACGATATGGATTGTACTGTTAATATACATGCTTATATACGAATAAAACTGTTGTATTCGTACCGCATAACTATACTAGTTATACTCATGTGCTTATGTGAACTCACCAACATTAGTTGACACTTGCTCTTATGCATGCTTTGCAGGACGCTAGGAGAATCTGGTTTTTGGGCACGTACGTTGGCTAAAACCTTTTATTTTGGGAATTGGTTTTCAAATCTTTTCAACTTGAACTGGTATTTACTTATCGGGCGCTTGCTTGCGCAACTTGACTTTTATGAGCTTCCGCTAAACTTTAACTCTGATTTGATATTTCCCGTTTGGAAATATATTTACATTTTGAACCCTCAACTTATGTTTAATGTAACTAATGACTCGGGTCCTGGTCTGGTTCACACCCCACACGGTAAAACTCCGTTAGTGGAAATTGGGGGTGTGACAGATTGGTATCAGAGCCCTTGGTTGCAGAGAACTAGAATTTTAAAAAATTCTAAACTGTAACTGTTTTTAAACATTAGTTACAACAATTCCCAAAAACATTTTCTTTTTGCGTGCCAAAAATCGATTACTCACATTAGATTGTTTTCATTTTGTTTGTGTCTGTCTGGGTTTTGACAGTATGGCACCACACGATAACACGAGGGGTAAGGGAAAGAAAATTGCCAACGAACAGTCATCATCCTCTAACCAACAAGGCCGCGAGCCTGAACAACCTGAGTACACAATAATGGATTTCCTTCGGGATCAGCACATACTGTTGGGTTACGACAGTGGTATTCGGGTCTCGGTAATAGCAAATTTTTTTTTTTTTTTTTTTGGAAATAATTATTTACAATAAATAATTATTAAACGATTACCGAATAAATAGTAAATTAAATTTGGATAATTAAATTAACAATTAATTTAATAGGCAGCGGAAAACGTTTTAATTTACTAACGCGAAAACCAGATAATTAGCGTAAACCTAAAACAACAGGATTCGACAATCACCAAACGCGCAAACACCAAAAACGCGTTTTAATCAAAACGCGACATAATATAAATATGAACATTCAATTAAATCTAAACTAACTACGAGTTTAGATATACCTGAGCGGTGATTCAAACAGACGTTCGAGACACCGAAAGTCAACGGGTGACGCTAGGGTTTCACAGAACGCGATTCGTCTGACGAATCTAGCTTTCCTCGCAGATGCGGATTTTCAACGCGGTGAATCAAGCACCGAGAAAATCTCGCACGTCGGATCAGGCGCGAACTAGGGTTTCGCGGACGACGGCGGAACACGCGTGAGACACGGTTCGCGACTAAGGTTGTCGGCGGTGGAACCGGCGACGGCGAGGAGGGCCGGCGGCTGACAAGGCGGCGGCGAGGTGCGACGAAGGCCGCGGCGGTGAGCGGCGGTGGGCTGCAGTCGGGCTGCAGGCGGCGGCGGCTCGGCTTCGGCGGGCTGCTGCTGCGGTGGCTTGATCGCGGCGAGCGGCGGCGACCCGGCGGCTGCGGCGGCGGCGATGGAGGATGGCGGACGGCGGCGGCTTTGTGAGCGGCAGTCGGCAGCGGTGAAACGACAGGGCGGCGACGGTGATCTAGGATTAGGGTTCTTGCCAACAAGTCGTCGGAGAACGAGGAGGCGGCGGCGGCGGGGTGGCCGTCGGCGTCGGAATCGCGAGAGGGTGGAGGGGAGGCCGAAATCTTTCACTAACTGGATTAGGGTTTCTCCTCCCTTAATCAGTTATATTTATAACTGATTTAATTTCCTTTTAGCCCCTCGATTTTACCTAATCCTTAATCGAACCATTTGATTTCTTAAATTAACATTTAAACCTTTAAATGTTTGTCGCTTGCCGAGTATTAGTCAAACTAATAATCTGTCTATTCTCGTCCATGACGTTAGTAACGATATTTAACGTTTTTGTCGCTTAATTAATCTTTATGATTAATATTGATTTAAGTAATTAATTATGTATCGATTAAACTATTTAATAAACACATAATTAATCTTTCTGCGAATTTGCCGGTTATATAGGTAAGCGGTCTTTAATACCCGTTGCCTCCGGTGTAACTCTTACGGGTCTTAACCGGGTCGGGTACTTGATTTAGTCGGATCTGGACATCTAAATCCAACAGTCTCCCACTTGGACTGATCGCGACTATCAATCAAGTTACAGTCAGAGGTGCTCTAGCTACACGTGGCTGTCCCAACCAGTCATGACACTTCAAGTCAAAACAACCAAGGCATATCATTAAACTTGTGATATAGTTTAGACTTATGGTATTTGTAAAGTCATCAGATCCTTTCTGTATGTGACATCAATCGAACTAGAGACATGGATCATTTCATTCTCTTTGTGTTCGATTATTGTATTCCTCGTTTTACTGTTCGAAGTGGTCCAATCAAACACACAGTAAGTTTGGGTAAGGCCTTACACTTTACACTTGGAACTAACGAGAGGGCCCATGATGTCGACCTGTTGCATTGAAAAATGCAAGAGCACAGAATCCCATGTTGACTACATACAGCTCCCACTAAGCTTCAGATCCATTCCCAAAAGTAACCGTTATGGCTGGCAGTTACGCGACAGCGTTAAGCTACAATCAAAGAATGTTCTTTGGCAAACGGGAGGTCGCTCATGTGTCTCAGGTCTAAGGATACCGTTGAGTATACCATTAATCAGATTTATCTTATGCTAAGATCCATGAAGACAATCTGATACGAGTTACGTCCCGACGTCATTCTCCAACGAGGCCTTGTGAGTCTGGATGTCAACACCTTGAGTCCAGAGTCAGAATAGTCTTGCTTCAGGCGTTGCTCCCGCAATGTCTGATCGACTACGGACTTTTAGAATATTAACGAAATATTCATGGATGATAAAACGTATAAAATTCGAACGCGTTACGCAGAATTCAGACTCTCGTCTAACAACTTAGAGGAGGCCGAATGATATGGTGCAAACGAAAATGTTCGACATCCAACACTAGAATCGAATATCGAAGTGATGCAGAATTCGTGTACTCAGTAGTAGACTAATTTCGCTGATCTAGCCCGATCGCGGAAATTGTGGATTCGCTATCAAATGCTCGTATTTCGATTTAGAATTGCCAATATCTGTTGTTTCTTGAGATTCAACGTTTATCTTGAACAGAGAATCTTCTTAAGTGAATCGAACTTGTGATAATGGAGTGCCCTTGGTAAGCACATATATAACTGTGTTATCACGTGAGCATGTTAACCGACTATTTATAGAGTCGAATTAACCCTTTGAATGTTTTATAGCATTCTTAGTTCAGATTCAATCAAGTTGGCTATTAATGTTCAACGAATATAATTCGTACTCAGTTGATGAACATATATTCCCTCATCAGTGTTCAGCAGTGATGATGTGATTTTCCATCTATGGCGTAACATCTTACGGCAACATTCTATGCAATATTCAAGTATTGGATTCATGTCTACATCATATTTAGTATGATTTGAACTGTTTCAAGAGATTGATCGCGTATGGTTGCTCAGTCATATCACGATCAATACTTAACATTATCTTGAAACTTATAATTGATTGAGGTGTCATTTAAAGTTTCAACCCAGTAAATTTAAATGATCTTTGGATCGGCAATTGATCGTTATTCCAGTAAGGATCTATGGCGATGCTCCCACTTGCTTGAGGCAGATTGACATTCCTATCTTCATCTTTCTTTCAAACCGTGTGGATATTGATTTTTACGCAAAAATGCGACAATCAATTTCCGTTCTCAAGAACGAAAAAGCTCGACTCCGTAATTTACGGTACGGAATTCGAATGCTTAATATCCAGATGTTATGACTTACTCATAAGTTCAAAAACGATTGTCAAAGTCTTTTCAGAGTTCGATAGCATGAAGATGCGTTCGTCTTTGATTGTTTGAAAGTGTCTCGTGATGATCGAGATGATGATTTATTCTATCGGACCCAGGGGTCCGACACTAGAGGATGTTTCCTTATTCAGGTAAGGTTAAACATGCCAACTCTAATTGGAATGTCAATATGTTCTGCTGCGCAACAATCCATTGTTGGCGAATCATTATTTATCTGGCTCGTCTCGTTTAGATGCGAGAGTTGCTTTACATAGTCCAGTGACTTATCTGAGTCACTTTATTTCAGATATTTAGAGATCTGCCTTTGGACATGTAACTTCTAAATTCCATTTTCGCAAGATACAGGTCTTGGGATTGGAAGTCAGATATGCAAGTGATGTTTGAAGGGGCGTCATGGTTACAAAATGTAAAGGACTTGGTGGTGGCAGGTCATTAGTCTTGTGTTTATTAGTTTCAAGTTGAAACTTTGAATCGTTATACAAAACACTTAGTGTATGTCGGATTCAAAACACATGTGAGTACAACTCTTGTAGTCTTAAGACTTTCAAGATGTGTTTAGGTATATACATTTAATGGTAATGTGCACCAAAATTGGTGTGACCATACTACAATATTGTAATCATCAGGTGATTATTCCTGTAGCAGCTCGGCTGGTGCATCGAACTCATATGAACAAACGTCTGCTAGAAGCAGAGGATTGATATGTTCACTAGGTTGTAGATCGAAAGGGTGATCTACAATTTGTTCGTTTTGATTTAATATTCTTGACGTCATATGGTTCAAAGTCGTGAGACTTTATGAACTATTATTGCGTCGTGCGTAGATTCGTAACAATTACGATATACGCTTAAGGCATTATAGCTTTGATGAGACATGATAATTATAGAGTTATCATGTCGCATTTAAGCTAGCCTTAATTAAATCAAGTGCACCAGGCTATAAGATATGTTGTTATGGGATTTTAAATTTAATCTAACAAAAGGTTGAATCAAATTCAAAGTAGATTAAAATAATCATGTATGTTTCGAAAATCAACCATTGTCAAAACATGTCACAATCAAAATCCAGAGAAAGCAATTTGTTCATCCTGGAAAACAGCCAGGGAAACCAAACAAAACAAGTTGTTTCTAAAACACCAAGAATTGTTTTAAACCAAACTCAAAACACGAACTTTATTTAGGTGCGAAAGTCGCAGAGCAGCTCAGTGTCGCTTTGGTTTGCTTCCTTCAGCTTCATGCACCTACAAAATGTAAAGTATGTCAAACATATATTTTGTAGGAATAAGTGAAGCATCATACAACATGAACTTATGTGTATACCTGAGGAATTGCCCGGTTGGGCTTTTCCGTTCTTCACCTTCGCAAGGTATTCTGGGCAGTTTCTTTTCCAGTGCCCCATCTTGTGGCATTCAAAACACTCGCGCTGTTCAGGCGGTGGTGCCTTGGTTGCCTTAGACTTGCTTTTCTGGGAGCTTCCAGACGCTCTGGGGACAGCTGCCTTGCCTTTCTTCTTGTTGCCACGCCTACCCTTCTTTACCTCGGGTTTCTTGACGCCACCTGATCGGATGGTGAGGACATCGGGTGCCTTGCCGTTAACAAAATTAACTTCAGCGGTTTTAAGCATACCGTGAAGCTCAGTCACTGACTTTACCATGCTATGCATGTTAAAGTTCACCCGGAAAGGAGTGAAGGCACTGGACAGTGAGTGAAGAATTAGGTCAGTCGCCATTTCGGCGGGTATGACGTAATTCAGCTTTGCTAAACGGTCGATGTAACTCTTCATCTTCAGGACATGAGGGCTGACAGGAGCGCCTTCGGCCATGCGACAACTAATAAGTGTCACAACGGTGTCATAGCGTTCCTGTCGGGCCTGAGTTTCAAACATGCCCCTCAGATCACCGATCATCTGAAAAGCCGTCCTGTCAACCATGTTTTTCTGAATCTCAGATTCCATGGTGGCTAACATAAGACATGCGACATTTTTGGCATTTGTACGCAATGTGTTATGGGCGTTTCGCGCCGCTTGCGTGTCAGCTTTAGGTTCCTCAGGAACCTCAGCATCTAACACGGTTTCCATGTTAGCCATTTTCAGGACGATTTTCAGATTTCTTTCCCAATCGAGAAAGTTGGCGCCATTAAGTTTCTCCTTCTCAAGGAGAGACTTGAGATGGAAAATCTCTTGGTTTGCGCGGTTAGCCATCTGAAACAACAGGCAAATGTTTTAGTGTTTCGATGTTTGATTCGTATTCAAGGATGGCAAGCTAATCTTGAATAGGAATTGGGAATTCAGTTAGTTAGATAATTTCTCCAGACAGCGTAAAGTGCTTTCAAAACTTCTAAGTAACTGAATGGACAACGATTGTCACTTGTGACTATCACAACTCCCATTATGGGGCTTTCGCGAATGGATCAACGAAATACGTTTAGCCCCATCTATGCCGATTTTGTTTACATGCCGACCAGAGGTACGGTGTTGAAATACTCCAATACCAAAGGTGCATGTAAAGAAAATAGTAGTTGTCCTAAGCGGTCAGTGTGAGCGTACGGTGTTGAAATACTCCAATACGCTCACCTTGGAAGATACCCTAAACACCACGTGCGGTGTTGAAATACTCCAACACGGATGCATCGGTAAATATGTTCCAAGTTAGACGCGACTTAGGATGGCATAGACTACCGGTTTTAGGCTTACCAGATAGGATTATTAGGTCATGTTTTAATATTAAATGTGACGACAGATTTTATGAATCCTATCTCACTCGAGACGATCAATTGAATAACCTAAGTATTAATGATCTACGTGTCGCGAGACGATAACCAATTTCCTTTTGAAGTTCGATTACTTTATCGAAAAATCCGAATTTAATGTCGAATTAAATTGGTTAATAAAATTTTTATGAAGTCGTAATGAAATTAGGACTTTTATTAATTGATTGAAAAATTAGTTTTAAAAACTAAGTTTGGGTTTTAAGTTGGCGTGTTAATCTAATTAAGACAAGCAACCAAAAACAAGCAAACACACATGTACATATTCGGCCATGCAGGGCGTTCGATATTGTCAGAGCCTATGACAATATCAAATAGGGCAAGGGACATAAGGTAAATCAACCATGTGAATAGAAAACTCCCTGATTGACTTAGTTGCTCCCACTGGCTTTAACAAGCTCCTGCGAGTCATCCAGAAAACGTCGGTCTTGTTTTGACTACTAGCCATTTTCGAAAATCCCATAAAGGGATAATACCAAATGGGTCTTGTATCAAGCTCGTCTCGTTCGTCCAGGCGAATGTGAGCGATTACAAATTTAAAATAAAACTATTTTATTTTAACCAATTACAACTTTGAACCCAGTAAAAGTGGGCCAAACCAAAACAAAACTACATGGGCCTAATGGGCCAAACCATAACGCATTCATGACAAAACAAATGTGGTCGGGCCGAATATGTACGAAAGATAATTCAACCAATTGTATTGAATCGGATTATGTTTAGTGGAACCATGTCGACTAAATATATACAAAGGGCGATTCAGTCAATTTCGCGACTTTCGAGTTCAGAACCCCAGTTCGCGAAAGTATGCCGGTTTAAAATGGACCGGCCTGGGTTTGCGTGTGGTGATCAAGGCTCTGATACCACTGTTGGGTTACGACAGTGGTATTCGGGTCTCGGTAATAGCAAATTTTTTTTTTTTTTTTTTGGAAATAATTATTTACAATAAATAATTATTAAACGATTACCGAATAAATAGTAAATTAAATTTGGATAATTAAATTAACAATTAATTTAATAGGCAGCGGAAAACGTTTTAATTTACTAACGCGAAAACCAGATAATTAGCGTAAACCTAAAACAACAGGATTCGACAATCACCAAACGCGCAAACACCAAAAACGCGTTTTAATCAAAACGCGACATAATATAAATATGAACATTCAATTAAATCTAAACTAACTACGAGTTTAGATATACCTGAGCGGTGATTCAAACAGACGTTCGAGACACCGAAAGTCAACGGGTGACGCTAGGGTTTCACAGAACGCGATTCGTCTGACGAATCTAGCTTTCCTCGCAGATGCGGATTTTCAACGCGGTGAATCAAGCACCGAGAAAATCTCGCACGTCGGATCAGGCGCGAACTAGGGTTTCGCGGACGACGGCGGAACACGCGTGAGACACGGTTCGCGACTAAGGTTGTCGGCGGTGGAACCGGCGACGGCGAGGAGGGCCGGCGGCTGACAAGGCGGCGGCGAGGTGCGACGAAGGCCGCGGCGGTGAGCGGCGGTGGGCTGCAGTCGGGCTGCAGGCGGCGGCGGCTCGGCTTCGGCGGGCTGCTGCTGCGGTGGCTTGATCGCGGCGAGCGGCGGCGACCCGGCGGCTGCGGCGGCGGCGATGGAGGATGGCGGACGGCGGCGGCTTTGTGAGCGGCAGTCGGCAGCGGTGAAACGACAGGGCGGCGACGGTGATCTAGGATTAGGGTTCTTGCCAACAAGTCGTCGGAGAACGAGGAGGCGGCGGCGGCGGGGTGGCCGTCGGCGTCGGAATCGCGAGAGGGTGGAGGGGAGGCCGAAATCTTTCACTAACTGGATTAGGGTTTCTCCTCCCTTAATCAGTTATATTTATAACTGATTTAATTTCCTTTTAGCCCCTCGATTTTACCTAATCCTTAATCGAACCATTTGATTTCTTAAATTAACATTTAAACCTTTAAATGTTTGTCGCTTGCCGAGTATTAGTCAAACTAATAATCTGTCTATTCTCGTCCATGACGTTAGTAACGATATTTAACGTTTTTGTCGCTTAATTAATCTTTATGATTAATATTGATTTAAGTAATTAATTATGTATCGATTAAACTATTTAATAAACACATAATTAATCTTTCTGCGAATTTGCCGGTTATATAGGTAAGCGGTCTTTAATACCCGTTGCCTCCGGTGTAACTCTTACGGGTCTTAACCGGGTCGGGTACTTGATTTAGTCGGATCTGGACATCTAAATCCAACACATACGTCCTGATAGGCGCGCACCCAACGATTACAGCTGGCTGAATCCGGCTACATATCGGTTGCTTGACATGTATCATGTGCCGGGCAGAGTTGACCTACCATTTGATTTGAATCGGGTCATTGCGGGACTGATAGCCGCCTATGACAACACTCTTGGAGAAACCAGACAAAATGCCATCAGCAATCGCACACGCGATAGAGAAATTGAGCGATTGTGGGCCGATCAAAGGGAACAGGATACCTACCACTACAACTTGTCGCAGGGGGTAATGGGTATCCGTAACAGGGTCACCGCGCTGGAGTCACGACCCAATCCAGCAGGTTTGGAGCATGAACTGCATCTAGCACAATATCAGATTGCTGAACTCCAACATTCCAATGCAGCGCTTCACCACTCCAACACGACACTTGCGGCGCAGGTCGCCACCCTCCAAGTGCAAATGGCAGCCCTGCAAGTTCAAGGTGATCCTGTTCAGGAAGAAGAGGAGGAACCCTTCGAAGAGGAACCTTTTGAGGAGGAGCCTCAAGAGGACAAGGAGGAAGAACCAGATGTTATAGATCCATGATCTAATCTGTCTTCTTTTCCTCTATTTTGTTACTTTGAAATGAATTTGACTGGATGTTCATTTTATTTTGAATGTTTTCAAATACCGAGATACCTTATGGTTTGATTTTAAATTTTGTAATGGATATTACATCTTTATTTTACCAATGTGTTTCTAAAAATTATGTCATGTGATGGATGGATGCATGAATAATTGTTAGTGCTTAACGAAATTAATATTGGGTATATTAATCATTTGAATGATTTGCATGGAAAACAAAATCATGGCTGAACACCTCACAGCAGCTGAGATCCACACTTTGATAAATGAAAATGTTACGGCAACACTCGATGTGGCTCAAGTGCAAGGAAACAATAACGGTGATAAGTAAAACAGACGAAAAATTGACTACATTTTTTTTCCTTCTCCTACTTTCCAAAATTATTCTCCGAAATAATTTCATTGAAACGAATCCAGGCCCAGCTCAGTGCACCTTCAAAAACTTACACGGATTGTAAGCCGCTCACGTTCGAGGGTGATGAAGGAGTTGTGGGTCTGTTGCGATGGTTCGAGAAATCAGAAAAGGTATTCTCAATGCGCAACTGCCCCGTTGCGAATCGGGTCAATTTCGCAACCGCTACACTCGAGGGAGCTGCCCTCACGTGGTGGAACGCGCAAATCCAAATGCTAGGGGTCGACGCAGCGAATGCTATGACTTGGCAGGAATTCATGGATGCCATCATGGAGGAGTATTGTCCTCGCGATCAGGTCAAAAGGTTGGAAATCGAGTTCCAGAACTCAAAAATGCTGGGTTCTAAAGTTGAAGAGTACACCGCTCCCTACCACGAGTACGCGGTGCTATGTCCTATGATGGTTGATGCTGACTTCAAAAGGATTGAAAGGTACGTGGATGGGTTAGTTCCACAAATCAAGGGAACGGTTACTGCCTCAAACTCTGTAAATGTGCAGAATGCTATCAGGTTGGCTCAAAACCGTCCTAATCGGAATCAGAATCAAAATCAGAATCAGAATCAGAACCAGAGGTAGAATAATGAAGGCCCTAGAGGGTGTTTTCAATGTGGAAAACCAGGGCACCTAAAGAGGGACTGCCCGCAGCTCCGAAGGAATAATAATGACAATGCTGGCAACAAAAACAACCACCGTAACAACAATAACAACGACAGTGATGGTGGTGGGAATGGTGGAGATGGCGCCAAAGGGCGAGCTTTTGTTATGGGTTCAGGTGAAGCGAGAAACGATGCCAACGTCACTACCAGTAAGTTCCTTCTAAACAACTACTTCGCAAATGTCTTATTTGATACTGGTGCCGAGAAAAGTTTTATCTCGACTAAGTTCTGTAAGTTGATTAAGGCTACTCAAACTCCACTAAAAGCTAGGTATACAGTTGAATTAGCAAATGGTAAGCTTCTTGACTCCACTCATCTGGTTGAAAACTGCACATTAGAACTATCTGATCATAAACTAAGTATAGACCTTATGTCTTTTACCATCGGTAGTTTCGACGTGATAGTGGGCATGG
>JBCNJP010000246.1:69486-90486 GCA_039602395.1 Deinandra increscens subsp. villosa | reverse complement strand
GAGGATGATGAAGTTCATCTTCAAGAAGAACCCGCCGAAAGATCCACGTGGAGACATTTAATTAATTAATTAATTATGTTTATGCTTAATTTTAGGTTTAATTATGTTTAATATACATATTGTTTATATTAATTTTGGGTTTTATTATTAGTTTGAACAATTCTTCCCCTTTTAATTAAAAATTTTCACCAAAAAATTTGAATTTCCCACCATTAGTTCAAACTACACCCAAAATTTCGAACTAAATTTACTTATTATCGATTCATCATATATATACTTTTCCCTCTCACTTTATCAGAAAATTTCTAGCTAGTTAAACGCCTCCTGCGAATAACCAGGTCTTCTTTCTCATCCATATCATTCACATCTTCCATGGAGCTTCAACAACGAATAGCTTCAACAGACAGCGTTAGCGATTCTTCAGAAGTGGGGTGTGATTTGGGAGACCAATCAGTCCAGAAAACGGTAATTGTCAAGTTATTCCGTTTCATTAATTACAATAAGTTTTCATAAAATTGTTTCTTTTGTTTATTATTGATACACGTTTAACTTGGGATTCCTGTATTTGTGTACAGTTACAGTTACAGATCGATTAGTTATTTTTATGCTAGGAATGTTGAGGTCAAGCATATGCACATGTTTGTAGATTCATGTTACTGGTGAACTTCCTTTCTTCTTTATGTACACTGCTAGAAATGGTGAACTATTTGTTTATATCCACTGAAGACATGATGTGTTCCGCTCTTCCCTTTAGATTTCTTTAATTTGTGTATAACATATCATTAGTCAATAGGGTCTTTGTGTGAGATATTAATAACTAAGAACTAATTTATGTTACTCTGGTCATTACTAGCTAGGAAATGATCCTAGAGGACATATATAGAAATGTTTCCAACATTTTTTGTATGTTCATGTGAGAGGGGTACAAAATAAAGAAATTGTAGTTTAAATCCCCTGTAGAAGAATAGAAGAATGTTGATGTCATGCATCTGCTACTTTGCTAGAAATGGTGAACTGTTTGTTTATATCCACTGAAGACATGATGTGTTCCACTCTTTCCTTTAGATGTCTTTAAATTTGTGTATAACATATCAAATAATTAATCGATAGGGTCTTTATGTGATATATTAATAATTAACAACTAATTTATGTCACTCTGGTCATTACTAGGAAATGATCTTAGAGGACATATATAGGAATGTTTCCAATATTTTTTGTATGTTCATGTTAGAGGGGTACAAAATAAAGAAATTGTAGTTTAAATCCCCTGTAGAAGAATAGAAGAATGTTGATGTCATGCATCTGCTACTTTGCTAGAAATGGTGAACTGTTTGTTTATATCCACTGAAGACATGATGTGTTCCACTCTTCCCTTTAGATGCCGTTAAATTTGTGTATAACACATCAAATAATTAATCAATAGGGTCTTTATGTGATATATTAATAATTAAGAACTAATTAAGAGATAATGAATCAACAGGGTCTGCATGCTTTCCTATTTATGTACTTTGTTAATAAGCATCTAACTACATTCTGTTAATTGTACAAAATTCAAAGATCGATCCAACAACACTAATGGTGAATTGGAAAAACTTGAGTTCGAACTTAAAGAGGAGAGATTTCTTCGGGATGCAACAAATGAACAAGTTAAGGCCCTCTTCTTGAAGTTTGAAGAATCGGAGAAAAAACTTGATCTACTTATAGATCATCTATTTGCACTTGGACCACCGTTACCACACCAACTTAATGCTCCGGCATCTACAGAGGTGAATTCTTTACATCACAACTTAATCATACTATTCTCAAGTACCTTATAATAACATACACTCTCGTTCATGAAGAACACAATCCGAATGAACTCTTGTTCCTGAAGAACACAAATAGATGCAAGTTCCTGGTACATAAGAATATATACTTCATGTAAGAACAAAGTTATGAGTTAAATGGGGGGCTGCTATGATTCATTGAAAATGTATGTTAATATGAAAAAAATAGAGTATATACATAATCTGTATGAATAAAACTGGAACAACTTATGTTAGATTAAAAAAACAAAATAAATACTTTCATGATAGGTCCGCGTCATTATTCTGCTCTAACTTTTTACCAATTCAAAACCATTGTTCTAGGTAAATTCTAAGGAGATTTTTGTTGGATCTAGCCACAGCACTAATCATGCTGACATACATACAACGGTTAGTATATGTCAAACTCATTATCGGTTTGATTGCTCATTTACATAAAGTAATTAATTGAACTGTAGGGCGTGAAATCGGTGGTCGATCAACCTCGTCTGAAGCGGTTGAAAAGAAAAAGGTAAATATTTGCCAGTCAAGTTTCATTCCGTTCTATAGTTTCACAGTAATCTGTTTGGTAATGTCATGTAGTCCCATTTTAAATGTTATTTGGTACCTCAAACACTTAGGCCAGCTAGGGAGTGTTGGAACAAATAGTGAGATGTGTACCAAACAAAGTTCAACTGACTTTGAAGTTGATTCGGAACTTAATGTGATGTTCATCCGGATGTATTAAGTTCATTTGGATATCTAATGGTCATCTGGAAATCAATTGAATTGTAGGATCTGATGACCCATACTACTTGCAATAAAATGGCACTCCTCAGTCCATATCTATTATGGTGGTATGTATTTCAAAATTGCTATATATATTATGATCAATTTCCATAACTTAATTATCAATTATATGTTTTGGTATAGGAAGGAATACAAGAAAAAATGGTCCTAATTAAGCTCAAATCTGGACAGTTGAAGATGAAGACCACGTGGTAGTGTTGTTGCCTCCCGGATTGAAAATTAGATTGAGAATAATGCTTGTATGCAGTGTAATTTTCTTTAATTTTTTATTTGTATTTCATTTGTATTTGACTTGTAATTAAATTTTATTTGATTTGTAATTAATAATTTGTAATAGCTTTTAAATTGGCCACGCGTATAGCAAGGACCCATCTGATTTCAACAACCTTTTAGTTACTTTTTGTTCTTCCCAAATATATGTGGCTAAAACACAAATATACATGACCATATAATACCAAAGGCCACACTTTTTTATATTTTATCGTGGCCATTGCCACCCTTTGGCCACACGTATTGGGACAAAAAAATCTGATTTCAACTACCCTTTGGCCACTTTTTTTTCCAAATATATGTGGCTAAAAGAAAAATATACGTGACCATATAATACCAAAAGCCACACTTTTTATATCTTAACGTGGCGGTTGCCACCCTTTGGCCACGCGTATTGGGACAAAATATCTGATTTCAACTACCCTTTGGCCACTTTTTTTTTCCAAATATATGTGGCTAAAACACAAATATACGTGACCATATAATACCAAAGGCCACACTTTTTATATTTTAACGTGGCTGTTGCCATCCTTTGGCCACGCGTGTTGGGACAAAATGTATGATTTAAACTACCCTTTGGCCACTTTTTTTTTCCAAATATATGTGGCTAAAACACAAATATACGTGACCATATAATACCAAAGGCCACACTTTTTATATTTTAACGTGGCCGTTGCCACCATTTGGCCACACGTATTGGGACAAAATATCTGATTTCAACTACCCTTTGGCCACTTTTTTTTTTCCAAATATATGTGGCTAAAACACAAATATACGTGACCATATAATACCAAAGGCCACGCTTTTTATATTTTAATGTGGCCGTTGCCACCCTTTGGCCACGCGTATTGGGACAAGATGTATGATTTCAGCAACCCATTTGGCCACGTTTTTTCATATCATATGTGGCTAAAAGATAAATATACGTGACCATATAATACCAAAGGCCACGCTATTCATATTTTAACGTGGCGGTTGCCACCATTTGGCCACGCGTATTGGGACAAAAATTATAATTTCAGCAACCCATTTGGCCACGTTTTTTATAACATATGTGGCTAAAACACAAATATACGTGACCATATAATACCAAAGGCCACGTTAAACAAACACATGTGGCTGTTGGGACCCTTTGGCCACGCTTTTCGGAAGAATTGTTTGATTACAACAACAAATATTGGTACCCTTTAGCCACGCTTCTAGATGGCTTCAGCCACTGATATTGTAACGTGGCCGTAGGATACATAAGGTGACGGGACCTTTGGTGTCGATTGGAATGAAAAAAAAAAACGTGACCAAACACCTTTGGTCACGGTTTTTTTCCGTGGCCAAAGGTGAATTTTGACGTAGTGTTATATGATTCTTTAGGAACACTGACAAGATGATAAATCATATGAACTAGTTCTTCATAAGACATTTTGTGACGGATAGGAAATGTAGAAAATCGAGTTGATTCATCAAAAGAAACAACTCCATTTTCATAAAAGATATTATCACCCCAATAAATTCTCAAAAGGAATGGCCTGATAGAAGACATTTTGCTTTGGTTTGAATTTGGTGGAAGGAATTTGTAGGGTTTGAATCTTATGTTCCGAGTTCTAGTTTGATATCTAAAAAAGAAAGAAGAAGATAGAAGTTTGGTTTCTGGTGTGGTTTCTGCTTAATAAATGAATTGATTATATAGAAAGATTCTATGGCTTGAAATTATTAGTCTTGATGTATTACTACTATACAATGTTTAGTCATTTCAAACCGAAAATCATAACTTTATCATATTAATAGAGTAGGTGTAATAACCTTTATTCATATTGATTGAGTAAGTATTTTCATATTAAAATATTTTTTGGACTTAGAATCTTTTATAATTAATTAGATTGTATATTAAAAATATATGTTATATAAATATTATATATATATATATATATATATATATATTCAGAATATATATATATTCAGTATAGAAAATATTTATAAGTATATATATTTATATACAAAGTATTTTTACCATTAAAAAAAATATATAAAAGTATTTTTATATAATGCATTTTATATATAAAATTTAAAAGAATATATTTAGATGTTAAGGTTAAAAAGCTAGGATTCAAAAACTGGATGGTATTAGGGTTAAATATGAAAGTGGTATTGTAAGTGGCTTTTGGCTTGTGGACCCACCGTTTCTGCAAAACGTGATCTTAGATCACGTTTTGGTATTTGTTTCAGCTTCGGTTCTGCAAAACGTGATCTTAGATAACGATTTGGTATTTTTATCTGCTTCGGGTACTCCCGAACCTAGCTCCCCCCTTACCGAGCCTCCAAAACGTGATCTCAAATCACGTTTTCACCTTTTGTGAAAACAAATTTTTTTGGACACCATTTCTGTAACTTTTTATGAAAACACTATTTATGAAAAAAATTCTTTTGTTTTACGTCTTTTTATTTTCTTTTTCTTCTTTTCTATTTGGGTTTCTTCTTGTTTAACGTCAACCTTTTATGTGAACAGTATTCTTTTATTTAAGTTGGACTATCTTCTTGTTAAGATGTTAGGTGTTGCCATGTCCTTTTCGTTTGTTTAATCATTTACGTTGATGATATGATTATCACGGGGGATGATGAAGATGAGATACTAACACTAAAGAAGAACTTGTCTGCCGAGCTCGAAATTTTAAGCGAAAAATAACTATATTTGATTTAATCTTTCTTAATATGATTTTCCAAGGAGATAGAAGGCAAATGGGTAAAATGATGCGCCGCTAAACCTTTTTGTATAGCAAAACCAAACCGTTTAAAAACTACATTCATAGATTTAGGTGTCATGACATTACTTTGCATGACACGTTGGACCCTGCCAAATAACTCGACGGCCTCATGTGCGAGAAAGTCAAAAGTCAAGATGTGGTAGGTTGTTTTAGTAATTATGTTAAGTGTTAGAACCTGAAAATCCGAATCCTTTCATTAATATCTTATGTTTTCACAATTACTATCACATTTCAGTTTCTTATCATCCAAAACTTGTAGTTTCCATTATAAGTTTCTTTTACCAATTCATTTCTCTTTTATGTTAATTTCTAATTTAAAAAATGATGTCCTTCTAAGTCATATTGTGCCCTGGTCACTTTCAGGAATATCATTACTCCTAAATACAGATACATATATGTAGATTGAACTTCTACTGTTATTTCCATTAGGTTTTAGCTTCTAGGAGTATTGGTGTTTCGTATGTGAAATGCTTATGTTGTAATCTAATTGTTTAAACATCCAAGTGTGATGA
This sequence comes from Deinandra increscens subsp. villosa, assembly GCA_039602395.1. NCBI lineage: Eukaryota > Viridiplantae > Streptophyta > Magnoliopsida > Asterales > Asteraceae > Deinandra > Deinandra increscens. The sequence continues at coordinate 84,354 of JBCNJP010000246.1, read as the reverse complement.
AAATTTAACCAATCAATTTGTTGTTACAATGCAGGAACAGAGATCAGGTCCGCTGGCCGAATTACTAACATCAAACTCTACCAGGCGCCCATCTCATTAAATGTGTGTGGCATAAGAAAGTACACTATACAATGGAATCCAAAAGACGTCATAAAGCTTTTCTATCTCCTTACTAATGTAGATGTAAGTACTTACTTCACAATTTCAACTCATACGCAATACTTATTACAAACGAAACAGATATATTTTCCTACACGTATAGCCTAATCAAATTACCTAATCGTTACACCAAATTTTCCATAAGGAATGTTATAGAGGCCAAAGTTGAAACATGATCCAAAAAAATCGACTCTAAGGTCTTTCTTATACAAGTGTTACACTATTGATGCCTTGATGGTTCCGTGTGTGATCCGCTGTCTTCTGAAAAGGTTGGGCCAGCTAGCGGTGGCCTTTTACAGAGCTACCTATTCCAAAGCACTATTTTAATTTTGCTCGATATGATGCGCTTGAGAGCTGGAAAATAACATTCTTCTGACAGGTACGTACACCATCCCTTCACATTTTAATGGTCAATGTACTTAGACATATGGTATCATATGACTTCTTAAATTAAATTTTTATATCATAATCTAAGCATCACAAATCTGTAAAAAAAAACATGCATTCTTTTTCTTTTTACCTCAATACTTTCTTTATGGCAACGTCCCACACTACTTCAAAATTATACATAAAGTTCTTATTTTCTTTACAAATGGAGAATGGCAGTATAGAATCACATATTCAAAAACTTCATTTTTTGACACTTTGATACAATTGCAATGGAATTAATAGACAATCTAACTCGATCACAAAAATGTTTGATACAATTGCAGAAATCTACTACTAGAAGTGCAGCCATGGTATTACCATTGGCTTTTGATGACCTGGGAAAATCTTCTGCTGACCTGTTTTCTTTTTCATGTATCATTTGTGTAGTAAATATATAGTAAGTAACATAATAGATGCCTATTATTCTTGGATTCATTTTTCCCCTGATTAATGCATTTTTTAGATTAGTGTGCTGAAAAGTAGACCAAGAAGTTATAGATTGAGAATGAATCAACTGTGAAGCAGAAATACATACTCTTCATGATGGGGGTTTGAAGTTATAGATTGAGAACGAATCAATTGTGAAGCAAAAATACATACTCTGCATGATGGGGATTTATTGATGCAGGTACACATTTTGATTTAATTTATTAAAAACTATTTCTTTGTTTCACGTAACTCAAATATCTACATAGTTATCAATTTCAGAATAATTTGAAATCAGAATAAATTTTTGGGTATGTTTAGTTTTGTAAGAGCTAAAATACGATGTAAATTTATAATAAATAATTGGGTTAACATGTACATTTTTTGTGATTTTCCCACATCTTTAATGAGCTGATTAAAATCAAATATTTTATCTTTAAGATATCAAACATGTTTAACATAATAAGTTCTTTGTTTATTTTGGTTCAGAATTTACATATGAAGATCAAGATATGTTAGCAGATGTTATCAAGAAAGCATTTTTAGCTACCGAAGACGAGTTGTAAGAGATCAATGGTGTATTTGCCTGCAAATAGCATCTGTATGGACATGTTGTTTGGTGGGTGTGATTTGCGATGGTTTGATTTACGTTGCTAATGTTGGCGATTCAAGAGTGGTGTTTGGGTGGGCCAAAAGGGGTGTTAGAGGTTTTTCGTGTATACTATTATCAACAAAGCATAATGTAAGTTATGCTTCTATACGAGACGAACTTCATTTCGTTGCATCCTGATGATCCAAAGATTGGTGTTTTGAAACACAATGTTTGATGTGTTCAAGGAATTATACATGTTAGTTTAAATTTTAGAAAGTCAAACATGGTATCTTCAAAATTAGCATCTAATTGGTGTTTTTGGTTTTTTAGGGTTCAATTCTTAATAGTTTATATTGCATATCTTCATTCAAGTTAGATAACAAACTTCTTATATTGGACGAGGATGGAAAAGTCATAAACGAAACTTTAAATGTAGTGTATATATCTGTAATTTTTTTTTTACAATTTCCACATAATAATCATGATTTTGTTTGACTTTAAATCAAATTTCTTTCCTTTATTTTACTTTGATATAACAAATTAAAGATGCTTGACGTATTTTATTATTCGTTTATTTTTAAAAATGCAACCGTGCACAGGTCCAAAAGACTTATATTACATTACACTATATAACATTTATCAACCATTGTACAACTCTTGCAGCGCAGATTACAACCCCTTATGCAGGTTATGTGTGTTGTACAACTCTTGCAGTGCAGATTACAACCCCTGATGCATGTTATGTGTGTGGATAATGCGTGTGGATAATATGTGGTTGTGGTGTTAGCGTGTTGTCTACGCACTCTTCTCCTCTCTCTATTATCATATTTTGCATCTCTCTCTTGCTGTAGAAGACATTGCCCTGTTGCTCCTCTCTCTTTACAATCTTTTTGGATGTTTCTCTCTGTTCATATGAATCTCTCTAGGGTTTCATTTTCTCCTAGGGTTTCATCTTCTCCGGTTACAACCGGTGTCCGCCGTGACATGTTGTTTTCCCGTTAGGGTTTATGAGCCACCGTGTCGTTGGCGGCGTCACCGGTAACAGCGCGCCGTTTGCGGCCGTCGATGGCCAGATCTAAGGTACGTGATGTTTTGCTTGGTTTGCTCCGCATAGGGTGTTGAAGCGGCTGTGGCTGCTCCACCTAGGCGTTGAAGCACTGATGCTTAATTACTCTCCGTGTATATGTTGTTTGTCAACAGACTTGGTTTGTGAAAGCGTTCAGATATCTCGTCGCGCATGCACGACAATGGGGGTGGCGTTTCATCGAACGTGCAGCCTTTGTTTATGTCGTTTCTGTTGTGTGGTTGTTTTGGGTGTTTTTTTACATCTTCTATTTGTTCAGTAACCCTAATTTGAAGTATTAGGAGGATAATGAGGGTTCATGGGGAATATGAGTTTTCTATGGAGATTCCCCTTTTTCACTTAAACCCATTGAACATGTAAGTTTTCTATTATTCTTATGATTTTTTGCGTTGAAGCGGCGGTGGCTGCTACATCTACCCGTTGAAGCGCCGATGGTTATTTATGGTTTATCTATGGTTCCATCGTTTGATTTTGGCAAACTTGGCTTCTGTATGGTTTGATGCCTACGTTTACGATGCTTTTGGTTATGATTTTCTACGATTTGTAGAATGTGATGAAATCGATGAATGTCATGAACTAATCTCAGCCGGTCTTCTTTTGTAGATTAAGCTTTAGAAGGTTTCCTGTGATAATCTGATTATGAATATGTGTCCCTCTTATTGGCCCCTATTTATGTTGCTTCCGGTTAACATGAAAGGCTATGATGATGTAAATCTGAGCCAGGAAGGATTGGTTCCTTGGTGGCCGTCGTTTTGACGTTGTCGCCGGTTCAAATCGATTTAAATATGGTTGTAAGCGACTATGTGGTTCATCTGAATATTGTCAGTGGGATTCAAGCTGATGGCCAATATGTATGGTTTCTGTTTCACTGTCTATGATGGTAAATCTGTGAAGTGGGTTCTGGCTATGATGGTAAATCTGTAAAGTGGTTTGGACGAATACTATATCTTGGCGGGGCAATAATTATGCAGCCAATAAGGATTTGTATGACATGAATTAATCCACAGAGATCTGAGCCAAGAAGCTTTTCATTTGTTATAACTTTATTTGGCTCTAAATTTTTTAATTTTTTTTTATTTGTTTTGGTTTTAGATATTTCTTGGAGCTCTTGAGGAGGAAGGTAGAAGAATGAGAAGGAAGATAGAACAATGAGGATGAAATTACGGTTATTTTGATCCGAATTTCTTGATAATTGTTGTTGAATTTTGAATTTGATGGATCTTTATGGGTTTTGAATATGTTTTTGCAGCATTTGGATCCGATTGGATATTGGTTGGGACAGAAGCTATTGTGGAAGCAGTAGGCCCTGTTCCTGAACAAATTACACCAGTTAAGATTGTTGGAGTACAGGTGCTCTTTTAAACCTATATTCATTTGAATCCAATTTCAAGTTCGAGTTTGACACAAGTTAATACTGTTTTGTTTTCAAATTGTTTGAATTGGTTGATCACATGCTAAAAACTACAATTTTGAACATAAAGGTAAAACTTCGGATCTTTTACAAAAGCAAAAGTGGACAGAACTGTTTTTGGATGGATGAGGTCTTAATATTTGAGAGGGAGATTGGTAGAACCTTCATATTTTTCAATTATGAATCAAACATGGATTGATAGTAATCATTACAAATACCTTTTTTCTTTTAGTTGGATTGATGGTATGTAGAATAGAAACTTTACATGGATAAGAGAATAGAACTTTCCATAAAGATGGTGCCTTAAATGGAAGGATTTATGTGTTGTTCAAACATCAAAAATCAACATGTGGTTCTTTTGCTGGATAAAATCATATAATCAAATATATTTGCTAATAACATCGAGTCCTACGCCTCTTGATCGGTTCTGTGAAGCTTCATCCTTTGTCCAATTTGTTTATATGGTTTAAGAGATATTATTTTAAAGAAATTGTGTTGTTACATTAAAAACAAATAATTTAGGGCATATAAGCACTAAAAATATACTGTAGGCACCATATAACCCGTCTGACCCATATGACACCTTCTTTGTTTTTGCAGCCTAATATGTTGGTGATGGATGTCGAGAAATTTATGTCACCGAAAACAGGTGTGTAAAGCTTTTTGGCTCAAAAATTACAATGAAATGGATGTGTTAACGCCTATTGTGGTGAGGTTTAAACCTAATTTCTTTTTCTCTTTAATATATTTTTTAAACTCAGTTTTTGGTTGTTTTTTGTGGTTGTAATTGTAGTAGTGTGGTTGCCTATAGTTATGGTTTCATGTTTATGTGCTCTCAGAATGGTTGGGGGGGGGGGGGGGGGGTGATTTATGAAGATTGTCTTTTATGGTTTAGTGTGTGCTAAATACATGTTCATGAAATGCATGGACTAATTTTTTCCCCTTATCCTATATTACACTTATTAAATTTATGTACAAATTTAAATGAGTTTGCTCTTTTTGGATGTTGGTATGAATGAAACAGCAGATTATGGACTTTCGTAGCCCTTCATTGTTGCGTCGTTAACAGAGTTTGGCGCGTTACGCTAGCCGCAACGCGCTAATAGTAAAGCTTATATATATATATATATATATATATATATATATATATATATATATGTTGTGCTAAAAGTCTACAATAAAATCTTCACTGGTTCAAAATACGAGTTATTCATGGGTTAATCTTCAAATTATTCATGTGATATATATCTATCTATATCTATAATTTATATATATATATATATATATAATATATAGATAATCTTCAAACTTGGAATAGATATCTATTGCAATATAATTGTGTTAGTTTTATTATACTATAAACCTATTTTTTTAGAATAGATAATGATGATATTATCTCATTACCTCAAATTAGGTGTGTGCATGGATCGGTTTGGATCGGATTTTGGCTAAAATCGAATCCAAATCCGAACTTTGGTTCTTATAATTTTCAAATCCATTCGGATTCGGTTTTATGGATTTCGGTTTTAGGTTTTTTACGGTTTGGATTCGGTTTTATTTTGGATTCAAATCCATATTAATTTTTGGGTAAAAAAACTAATAATATTAAATTTGGGTATATTTATATTTCAATTATAGATTAACTGACTACTAATGGCATACAAAATAAAACTATAAAATCCATAAGATTTTCCAATATCAAATAAATACATTCAAACAAATCCTTAACGATCTAAGATCAAAGACTCAATGATCCATAATGTTGCATCACAATCCAAAATCAAACAAATCCTGAATGATCTAATCTCAAACACTCAAACCACATTCAAACAAAAATAAAAGTTGCATAATGATCTAATATCAAAGACTCAAATATCCTAATGATTACAAATGAAGTTTTAAAATTAAAATTTGAAACCCTTCAATAATTAAATGTATCGGTTCGGTTTTTTTTGGATATTCTTTTTAGCTAAAGCCGAAACCGATCCGAAATTTCGGATTTTAGAAAAGTTCAATCCAAACCGTCGGTTTCTTTTTGGATTCGGTTTTTTCGGTTATTTTGGTTTCGAGTCGGTTTTTTCGGATTCTTGCACACCCCTACCTCAAATGTTGATATGAGGATTATCGAACTCTAACTCCAAAGTTCAAAAAATACGAATAGAATTTTCACGAAATAAGTTTCAGTTCTGAATTGTTTTTAGAATTGAAACCACATGTACACAATATAATTGTAGCACACAAAATTAAACTAAGAGTGACCCTATAATTTAGTTTTAAATGGGTCTAAATTCGGGCCGGGTTTTTAAGCTTCTTTTCGTTTTAAGCCCGGGCCTAGGCCTGAGACCAATTTTGACTGAAATCTAGGCCTGAAGCCCAACCTAATCTTTGTACTACATGTCAGGTTTCGGGTCTTGGACGGGCTATCCGATTTTTGCTCACCCCTAATAATGATAAACCACTATAAAGAGACGTTGTGATCTGATGTTCTGGCAATGCGTCAAAAGTAATTAGAGGTAACTCTATCAGGGCGGAACTAGAGAATTTCCTAAGGTGTAGTACACGCATAAATTTTCTTTAAGGTATAGCACACGTACATAAAAACAAAAAAAAATACAACAAAAAAAATTCAACTTTGCGTACGAGTTTAAGGGGTAGACCTTAGTGAGTACCACCCCTGACCCCTGCTAATGTGATGAAGTACATATGTCTAGCCGGTTTTGAAGGTGTTTGTGGTTATAAGATGGTTGAATCATCTTGTAACTCCACTAGTAAAGAGGCGATGCTTACTTCATAATAAATATATAAGTAATTATTGTTTGACTTATCTTGTATAAATTCAGTAACGAGTGTCCGACTTAAAAAGTTAGGGCTTTTTTGATAGTTTTTCTCCTGATAGACTCTAATAAAAATTATTGTTTAGTAGGGAGATTTGGAGGGTAAGTTTTATATAGTGTATGTAATCGCATTTTCATCACCTTAACCTTTAATAACAAATTAAAGATTGGACTAAAGGTTCTTGTTCTTATATCCCAATTGTATTTTTATTGATGTCAGTGTTTGAGTGCTCGATCAAGAACAAAACTATTGATCAAGAAATCAACCACAACAAGGATTTGATTGCTCATGAGTCCGGCAGAAAGATCTCGTTCGATCAAGGTCTTTCGATAGACAGAGAATCTGCGACGGGTACTAGGTAGGGCCGGCCCATGAGAGGGGCTGAGTGGACGACCACCCAGAGCCCAGTCTCCCGAGGGACCTGAATTTTTTAATTCTTTTATTTACTTTATAAAGAAGTTAGGTAGTGTAGTGGAAACATGCATATAGTAAAAACCTCTAGGTCCTAAGTTTAAATCTTGAATACTCCGTGCATATAGTAAAACATTTAGGTCCTAAATTAATATCATGAATACTCATTGAATATAGTAAAACTTGCAGGTCTAAGTTTAGGTCTTGATACTTCATTGATAATTATCTTCTTCATTTCTTTTTCTTTTTTTAGACTTTCTTTTTGTTTTACGTCTTTTTTATTTTCTTTTTCTTCTTTTCTATTTGGGTTTCTTCTTGGTTAACGTCAACGCGTTTACGTGAACTATTCTTTTATTTAAGTTGGACTATCTTCTTGTTAAGATATTAGGTGTTGACATGTTCTTTTCATTTGTTTAATCATTTATGTTGATGATATGATTATCACGTGGGATGATGAAGATGAGATACTAACACTAAAGAAGAACTTGTCTATCGGACTCGAAATTTTAAATGAAAAATAACTATATTTGATTTAATCTTTCTTAATATGATTTTCCAAGGAGAAAAAAGTCAAATGGGCAACAAGCTACGCCGCTAAACCTTTTTGTATAGCAAAACCAAGCCGTTTAAAAACTACATTCATAGATATAGGTGTCATGACATTATTTTGCATGACACGTTGGACCCTGCCAAGTAGCTTGACGGCCTCAGGTGCGAGAAAGTCAAAAGTATCAAAAGAAAATAGTATAAGCACGTGTTGGTTGTCAAGAAACGCCTTCTCATGTATGGCTACTTTGCATGAAGCAGCTTTCAAAGCAGCCTAACCTGCTGTGAAGGTACCGCATCCTAAGCTCAGGAGGGGGGAAACCCCTGTAAGATCCACACATGCATGTTTCCCCCCTCCAATCCATCCAAAGACCAAAATGTCAGCTGGTCTGACAGTTGATCTTCCTTCCAATGGATCAGTCAAGAAATTCACGGGGGCCTCTTTTTTTTGCAGAAATCCCGGCACGCTTGAAAATGTCAAAGAGGACATCCCTAACCAAATCCTATCAGTACTTGAACCCTGGGAGATCCTTACAATGAAGTGCATGCTCCTCGAAAGAGTCCAAACATGTCTTGCGACAAATAGGGCATATCTCATCAATAAGAAATAGGGGGATCATGAGGCGGTATTTAAGGATAAAACGGTACTGCACCGACGACATATGCTGACCTAACCCACCAATGAGGATAGGTAGGAGAAAATCATAGGCTTGTGGAGCTTGGAGACATTTAAAAATGGCTTTTTGTCTAGCTGTCATGTCAAAGTGTACTTCCATATCTTGAACAATTTTGCTAAAAAGGGCACTCACCAATGCATGTTGGGCTTTAAGGGGTGGGGGTGCGGGCAGTGTCCTTGTTAGTGAAACCGCTGAAGTCAAAGCATGATATCGTATCACGAAGACGATCCAGAGCACAAGCATAATCAAAATCCATGCCGCATATACCACTGTCTCACAAGATATGGTTTTGCAACACCGAAGATTGGGCCCTCGATGCCACAAAGGCATAAGATCACGCCTCAATTGTCGAATACAACCCCAAGCCCCCATACCTAATTGTTGGATTTAGGTGTCCAGACCCGACTAAATCAAGTATCCGACCCGGTCAAGACCCGTAAGAATTACACCGGAGGCAACGGGTTTTAAGTCCACTTACCTTAATAACCGGGAAATTCGCAGAAGAATTAATTATTTGTTTATTAACTGGTTTAATAAATAAATTAATTAATTATTCTTGATTAATCATCATGATTAATTTAGCGACGAAGACGTTAAATATTATTTACGTCTTAGACGACAATTAACAAATCAGTCTTTTGACTGATAATTGTTAAGTCTCGGCAAGCGAAAAATGTTTTAATAAGTTAAAACGTTAGTCGCGCAATTAAAAGGTTCAATTAAGGATTATATAAAAACGAGGGACTAATCAGAAACTTAATCAGTTATATATAACTGATTAAAGAGGCGAAAACCCTAATCGTGAGATAAGAATTTTTGGCCTCCTCCTCTCCCTCTCTCCCTGCGATTTTCGGCCTAGCACTAGGTCGCCACCGCTTTTCTCCGGTGGTTCATCCAATCGCTCGCGAGAACAAGAAATCCTCAACCACAGCCGAGTCGCAATCACACCCCGAGTCCTCCGCCGCTGCCCGTCGTCCGCCGCTTCGCAAGCCGCTGCCACCGCTTGCTCTGCCATCGCCGTTGCTGTCTCCGCAGACCGTCGTAGCCGCCGCCCTCCATGTCGCACTGTCGCCGACGCCCGAGCCGGCCGCCGCCTCCCTCGTCATCGCCCGCTTCCCGGCTGACCTCACCTCCGCGAACCGCTGTCACACGACGAGTTCGCCCGTTGTCCGCGAACTCTACTTCGCGCCCGATCTGACGTACGCAATTTTCTCGGTGCTCGAGTCACCGTGTAGTAAATCCGTAACAGCGAGGACCGTTCGATTCGCGTGTCGAATCGTAGCCTGCAAAACCCTAGCGTCACCCGTTGACTTTCGGTGTCTCGAACGTGTGTTTGAATCACCGCTCAGGTATATCTAAACTCGTCGTTAGTTTTGATTAATTTATTTATTTAATTTTGTTGCATCGCGTTCTTGTTTTAACGCGTTTTGGTGATTGTCGAATCCTGTTGTATATGGTTTACGTTAATTGGCTGGTTTTCACGTTTGTAAATTAAATTGTTTTTCCACTGCGTATTAAATTAATTATTAATTTAATCATCTTCAATTTAATTTACTGATTACTCGGTAAATGATTTAATGATTAATTTTCATAAATAATTATTCAACTGAAAAAAAAATTCATTTCCGGGGACCCGAATACCACTGTCGTAACCCAACAGTGGTATCAGAGCCTTGATCACCATACGCAAACCCTAACCGGTCAATTTTAAACCGGTGTACTTTCACGAACTGGGTTCCTGAACCCGAAAGTCGCAAAATTGAATGAATCGCAGTTCTAATATGTTTAGTCGATTTGAATCCACTAAACATGATCCGATTCAGATAAAATTGATTGAATTATCTTTCGTACATATTCGACCCAACTCTATTTTGTTTTTTCATGGATTTATTATGGTTTGGCCCATTAGGCCCATGTTGTTTTGTTTTGGGTTGGCCCACTTTTGACTTGGTTCTAAGTTGTATTTATTTTAAAATAGATTAATTTTTATTTTAATTTTGTAATTGCTCACCTTCGCGTGGACGAACGAGACGAGCTAGACATGACGACCCATTTTGAGATTATCCCTTCTAGGGATTTTCGAAAATTGCTAGAGCCCGAAACGAGACCGACGTCCCTGATGACGCGCATGGGCTTGTTGAAGCCAGTGGGAGCGATTAAATCGACCAGGGAGTTTTTCTATCACGTGGTTGATTTACTTTTACGTCCCTTGACCTTCATCGATATTGTTATAGGCTCTGACAGTATCGAAACCCATGTAAGGCCGAATATGTGCGTGTGTGTTTGCTTGCTTCTGGTTGCTTGTCTTAATTTTGATTAACGCACTGACTAAAATCCAAACTTGTTTTACCGGTACAAAACTAATTATTCGATCAATTAAATAAAAGTCCTAATTTTAATTACGACTTTATAAAATCTAATGACTAATTTAATTCGACATTAAATTCGGATTTTTCGATAAATTAATCGAACATGATTAATAATTGGTCATCGTCTCGCTACACGTAGATCATTAATACTTAGGATATTTAAATGATCGTCCCGAGTGAGATAGGATTCATAATATTCGTCATCACATTAATTATTAAAATATGACTTAATAATCCTATTTGGTAAGCCTAAAACCGGTAGTCTATGCCATCCTTAGTCAAGTCTAACTTGGAACATATTGACCGATGCATCCGTGTTGGAGTATTTCAACACTGCACGTGGTGTTTAACGTATCTTCCAAGGTGAGCGTATTGGAGTATTTCAACACCATACGCACACAATGACCACTTTGGACAACTACCATTTTCTTTACACGCACCTTTTGTATTGGAGTATTTCAACACCGTATCTCTGGTCGGCCTGTAGACAGAATGGGCATATATGGGGCCAAACGTATTACGTTGATCCGTTCACAGGATGGAAAATCATTGTCCATTTGGTTACTTAAAGATTTTGAAAGCACTTTACATTGACAGGAGAAATTGTCTAACTAACTAAAGTCCCAATTCCTATTCAAGATTAGCTTGCCATCCTTGAATATGAATCAAACATCGAAACACTAAATTTTGCCTGTTGTTTCAGATGGCTAACGCAAACCGCGCAAACCAAGAGATTTTCCATCTCAAGTCTCTTCTTGAGAAGGAGTAACTTGATGGCGCCAACTTCCTTGATTGGGTAAGGAATCAGAGAATCGTCGTAAAAATGGCTAACAAGGAGAACGTGTTAGAAGCTGAGGTTCCCGAGCAACCTGAAGCTGACACTGCTCCAGCGCGCAACGCCCATAACACATTGCGACAAAATTCCAAAAACGTCGCATGTCTTATGCTAGCCACCATGACTTCTGATATCCAGAAGAACATGGTTGACAAGACGACTTTTCAGATGATCGGTTATCTGAGGGGCATGTTTGAAACTCAGTCCCGGCAAGAGCGCTATGACACCGTTGTGACACTTATTAACTGTCGCATGGGTGAGGCACTCCCGTCAGCCCTCATGTCTTGAAGATGAAGGGTTACATCGTGCGCCTAGCGAAGCTGAATTACGTCATACCCGCCGAAATGGCGACAGACCTAATTCTGCACTCACTATCCAGTGCCTTCACCCCTTTCAGGGTGAACTTTAACATGCATAGCATGGTAAAGACAGTGACTGAGCTTCATGGCATGCTCAAGACTGCTGAAGTTAACTTTGTTAACGGCAAGGCACCCGATGTACTCGCAATCCGATCAGGAGGCGTCAAGAAGCCTGAGGTCAAGAAAGGAAGGCGTGAGAACAAGAAGAAGGGCAAGGCAGCTGTTACCAGAGCGTCTGGAAGCTCCCAGAAGGGCAAGCCTAAAGCGTCTAAGGCACCGCCGACAGATCAGCGCCAGTGTTTTGAATGCAACAAAATGGGACACTGAAAAAGGAACTGCCCAGAGTATCTTGCCAAGGTGAAGAATGGGAAGGCCCAGCCGGGTAATTCCACAGGTATACACATAAGTTTATGTTGTATGATGCTTCGCTTATTCCTGCAAAATATATGTTTGACATACTTTACATTTTGTAGGTACATGAAGCTAAAGGAAGCAAACCAAGATGACACTGAGCTACCCTGCGAGACTCGCACCCGAATAAAGCTCGTGTCTGACGTTTTCAGTTTAAAACAATTCTTGGTGGTTTTTTGAAAAAACTTGTTTTGTTTTAGTTTTCCTGGCAGTATTCCAGGATGAACAATTGCTTTCCTTGAATTTTTACTATAAAATGTTTTTAACTATGGTTGATTTTCTAAACATGCATGACTGTTTTAATCTACCTTGAATTTGATTCAACCTTTTTGTTAGATTGAGTTCAAAATCTCAAAACAACATACATCACAACCTGGTGCACTTGATTTCATCAAGGCTAGCTTAGAATGCGACATGAAAACCTTTTGGTTTTCATATCCTATCAAAGCTATAATGCCTTGAGCGTCTATCGTACTCATTACGAGACAACGCACAACATAATGGTAGTTCACAAAGTCTTATGACTTTGTACCACCGACGTCAACAATATTAAATCAAGTTGAACTGATTGGAGATCGCCTTTTCAATATTCAACCATGTGAACAAATCAATCCTCTGCCTCATGCAGACGTTTGTTCATACAAGTTCGAATCACCAGCTAAATTACTACAAGAGTAATCACTTGCTGAGTATGACATTGTAGAATTGGTTACACCATTCCTGGTGCACATTACCATTAGATATACATGTGCATACATGCACATACCTTGGAAGTCTTAGACTACACTCGTTGTACTCATGTATGTTTGAATCCGACATGCACTAAGTGTTTTAGTACATGGATTTCAGTTTCACTTTGAAACTGACAAACACAAGACTAATGACTTGCCACAACAATAGCCTTTAGCATCTTGTAACCAAAAACGCTATTTCACACATCACTTGCATAACTAACTTCCAACCCCAAGACCGGGATCTTGCGAAGATAGAATTTAGTAATTACATGTCCATAACTTGATCTTTAAATATCTAAAGAAACGTGAATCTGATAAATCAATGGACTATGTAAAGCTATTCTCACACCTAAACGAGACAAGCCAGATGGACAATGTTTCACCAACAATGGATCGTTGCTTATCGAAACATATTGACATTCCGGTTAGAGTTTTGAATGTCAACCTTACTTGAATAAGGAAACATCCTCTAACGTCGGACCCGTGAGTTCGATGGAGTAAACCATCTTCTCGATAATCACGAGATACTTCAAACAATCTAGACGAAAGCATCTCCATGCTATCAAACTCTAAAATGACTCTGACAATCGTCTTTAAATTTATGAAAGAGTCATAGCATCTGGATACTGAGCGTTCATACCACATGCTACGAAATCGAACAAATTCGTTCTTGAAAATGAAATTTACTTGCCACGATCCCTTCGTGCAAGTCAGTATCCAAACGGTTTGTAAGAAGGATGATAATCAGAATGTCAGTCTGCCTAAAGCAAATGTGAGTATCGCGATTGATCCTTACCAGAATAACGATCAAATGCCGATTTGAAGATCATTTAAATTTACTGGATTAAATTTTAGATGACACCTCAATTAATTTAAAGTTTTAAGATCAAGATTAAGTATTGATCACATTGTGGTTGAGCAACCACAGATACGATCAATCTCTTGAAACGATTCGAATCATTATAAATATGATACGAAAGAAGTCCAATACTTAGATATTGCATGGAATGTCGCAGTAAAGGATTACCCAACGACATTAGATGGAAAATCACATAATCACTGTCAAACACCGATGAAAAGGAAATATATGTTTATTAACAGAGTACTGATTATGCTCGTTGAACATTAATAGCCACCTTAATTGAATCAGAACTAGGAATGTGATATAACATTCAAAGGGTTAATTCGACTCTGTAAATAGTCGGTTAACATGCTCAAGTGATAACACAGTCGTACTTGTGCTTACTAGGGGCACCACATTATCACAAGTTCGATTTACTTAAGAAGTCTCATTGTTCAAGATAAACACTAAAACTCAATAAACAACTAACATTGGCAATCATAAAACGAAACTCGAGGACATGGTAGCAAATTCATAAGATCAATGATCCGGCTAGATCAGGAAAATGATGCTATTCCGTAGTATGTGAATTCTGCACCATATCGATGTTCGAATTTAGTGTTGGATGTCGAACACTAACGTTTGCATCAAATCATTCGACCTCCTCTAAGCTGTTAGACGAAAATCTGAATTATGCGTAACGTGTTCGAATTTTATACGTTTTCTATCCATGAATATTCCATTAATAT
>JBCNJP010000246.1:37329-68986 GCA_039602395.1 Deinandra increscens subsp. villosa | reverse complement strand
GATTGTTTGGACTTTACTCTGATTCGTTTAGTATTTGTAACTAATGGTTGTGGTCCTGGTTTGCTCACGCCCCTTAACGGTATAAACTCCGTTAGTGGTTAATTTGGGGATGTGACATTTGGAGTTGTGACTTTAGGTGTTTCAACCTTCTTCGTTTTTGATTCATTTTTCAAAACAGTTTTTATTTTAGTCACCTTTGGAGTTGTGACTTTAGGTATTTCAACCTTCTTTATTTTAGAATTATTTCTCAAAACAGTTTAAGTTACCTTGGGATAAATAACTTTGGGTTTTTCAAGCTTTGGTTGTTTTGAAAATGGTTTCTTCACCTTTTTCTGAAAATTTTGGTAACTTGGAAAGCTGTTGTTTTGATTTAAAGATTTTCTTTCAGCTTTGGCAGCACCCTAATGTTGATCAGAGGGTTTAACCTTAGGAGTAACAGTCTTCCTTGCCTTAGGTGTTTGAACCATCATTGGCTTAGACTTTACAGACTCCTGAGATGAAACCCTTTGACTTTTCGGAAAATAGGGTTCATAGGGGCGATAAAGACAGTTTCTAGCAATATGACCAGCATTGCCACAATTAAAGCAAGTCTGCTTCTTTAGATAGAAGTCAGTCATGTACCCATTTGTCTTTGGTGGCTGATATGGAGCTGGTTTGCCTTGTGTCTTCTTCTTTGCTTTGACTGCAGCTTCAGATTTGACTTTATGCTGGTTTGTCGAAGCCTGTGTTGAACCTGTCCTTTCTGTCTTTGTGCTTCCTTGATTCTTAGACGTTGAAGCACCATTCTTGCAATTACAACGGCAACTGCATGATCCAACTGAAGAAATGGGAGACACAGCTACTCCCTTGAGTTTTTCATTCTTCACTCCAGCTGTTGGTTTCAAACTCGGATGCTTGATGCTGATCTTTGGCCTCTCAACTTCAGCTTTACTTATTACTCCATCAGTTATTCCCTTGAACTTGGAGGAGAAGGATGGTAAGTCATATCCAACATCTGGTTCTTGGTCAAACATTGATCCAGATGTCATAAAGATCTTCCCCTCAGGCCGTGTCGTCAAGATCACCTTTTCCCTTTTGACTTCATCAATTACTTTGAAGTATGGGGTCTCAATTTTAGGGTATTGTTTCAACTCTATCCCAGCATCATCAGACTTAGAGTTATGACGCCTATCATATTTCTGGCACTCAACATCATTGTCTGATATATCCTCTACTCTCCCTTCACCATAAGTCATATTTGCTTCATTATCAATTTCTTCTTGAGTTAATGGTGTAGTTCCAACCAAGACACTATCAATAGGAGGAGCAGCCTCTATATAATCAGACTTGGTTCGTTCAACTTGATCCTCACTAAGAAGCATTCCTATAATGTCTCTGGGAACTGGTGGAGGAATAATACTGTTTGCAGACAAAGACTTATCAGACTTTTCTGACCCAAACCCAGTTTTATCTTTCCCAACTTGACCAGTTACAACATCATGTGATAATTCCTTTCCAGCATCTAGCATTCGCTGATTTCTACCCTGGTTGCAATCATACTTGTCCTGCAGCTCATTATATTTTTGTTGCAGTTCATCCAGTTGCTTCTTTAGCTCACCAATCTCAATCTTAGCCCGATCATATGAGAAAGTCTTCTCGGTGGCTAATCAACGATATTTCTCAATGTCTAATTTTTTAGCTTTCACCTTCTCTTCACTCTTCTCCCATCTACCCTTGAATGAACTTCTGGCACATTGGACATCATACAATTCGATTTCTAAATTTTTGATAATTTGCTGAAGTCTAGGAATTAATCGCGCACATGTTGGATTCGAACATTCAACACCAGCACTTTCTGTCATGAGGACACGTTTCTCATTTTCTTTCTTTTCTTCGTCCTCATTTCTATAGTAAGCTTTGTGCAAAGCGTGCCAGAGTTCTTGAGCATATTTGCAGTTTTCAAATCTTTGGGCTATTTATGGAGATAAAGCCATGAATATAATTTCACGTGCCCTTTTGTCAATGTTAACTCTTCGTTGGTCATCTTCAGATAATTCAGCTTGAGTTTTAGGCACTCCTTCTATAGGCCAATTTTGATGTCTCGGTATGAACGGACCATCAATAATCGATTTCATCATATTTTGATCTTCATTGTTCAAATACTTTACAACCCCGTTCTTCCATTCATCAAATTCGTTTGAATTGATCAACCGCGGACAAGTAGAGTAAGAAATTTCTTGTATTGAGGATGTTTCTGAACCCATTTTCTTTCTTTAGGTATGCAACTTCTGAAAATCTTGTGAATTCGGCAAAATCGGCAAAATCGGCAAAAGTACTATTCAAGGAATAGTGTCAAAAACTTAAAACGCGAAAACGGAGGCCTTCGGAGTGGAATTTGGGGGTCCAAACGAGCTCCCCTGGACGTTAGTCGGGGGTAATTCTGGGGCTTATTGTCCCGAACGTCGTGTTAAAATTTGAGCTTCTAACTCCAAACGAGTCAAAAGTTATGTCCGTTTCCGTGAAAGTGTGAAATAATGACTTTTTGCCGCAAACTGGTTTCCGGACGTAAACCCTATTTCCGATCGTAAACACCTCCGGATCGTAAACTCGGTCGTGAAACTGATTCCGATCGAGAACAGTCGTAAACTCGATTCCGATTGAGAAAGGTCGTAAACGCGATTTCGATTGAGAAAAATCGTAAACACTCAAAGCTCGGATCTTGAAGTCGTAAACTCGAATTTATCGATCGTAAACGTCCAAAGATCGCGTCTTGAAGGCGTAAACTACAATTTCTAGGTCGTAAACACAAAGTTGATGAAGAACACGAAGAATACCAAATCGTAAACACCATAAACTGCCCAGAAAACACAGAAAAACTCGATCGTAAACCTGAAAGACGAAAGAAAAACTCACAAAAACCGTTAGATCTCTTGAATCAATATCGTGAGAACCACGAAACACTCGTTTCTTGGCTCTGATACCAATTGTTGGTCCAGAATCAACAACCGTTCACGATATTATCTAATCTAAACGTGCGGAATCCGTTTAGACTAGTGATTCAAGAAAGAGAAGAGAAGAAATCGAAGAATACAATAAATATAAACGATAAAAACCTGATTTTGCACACAAGATGAACTTGTCGGGTACAAATCTTATAATCGTAAACTTGATCCTCTCGGGTTTACGATCGTAATCACCTTAGCTGCTCCTAAAGTCATAAACCAACCCCTTTATGATGGTGAACTCATGGGGTTTATATAGCCACCCTATGAGTTTACAATTGGTCCCTTAAACCCTAATGGTAAACCCAATCTTAAACTCCAAGCCCAATAGTAAACCCAAGTAAACTAGTCTACTAAACTAAATAAACCCTCTAAGCCTAGCCCAAACTATTTAATATTACAAGCCTCATAATCTAACCTCAACAATTATGCGTTTCGAGAGATTAAGTGTAATCAGGTTGAAGCTAAGTGCATTGAATGAATTATAACCTAGTGGTTGGGGTGTATTTATAAACCTCAACCTTTGTCTTGTATTGTCATTAATGCTAATTATCCAAAGGAGGTATGTTGCAGGTCTGCGTCTTGGACTGTGCCAAGTTCCTACAGTATACGTTTTGGGTAATCACATTAAATGTGCGGTCAGGTCGGGTGTCGGCACGCCGACCTGTTGTTGTGGGAGCGTTGGTCTGTGGTGTCCGTCTCGGAATTGTCGTGCTCGAGTGTCGGCAACCGTATGTGTCATTTGGCCGATGCTGAGCGGATGGTTGGTCGACTCCTTCGGGATCAACCCTTGGTACATGTTGTGTGTCGACCCTGGTGAGGGCCAACTCCTTTTCTTGTGTCGTCTGTCGGGCAGCACGCTGCGAGGCCGACACTTGTGGCTCGCGTAGTGTCTCGGGTTGGATGTGTGTGTCTATCTCCTTGTGACGTCATCCGACCCGGACATACAACCTGGCCAGTTCTTCCCCTGTTGAGCCGAGTCTTCCCCTGTTCGCCGAGTCTGGTTTTAATACCCGAGACGATGGATCCGTTCGTCCGTTCGACCTGGTCGTTTGATTGTGGGTGCGCGACCGAGGTGAACAGTTGTGTGATCTGCAACTCCTGGCACCATGTTGTGAACGGGTTGTCGGCGTACTGCTTTCCGTTGTCGGACACTATCTTTCCTGGCAAACCGTACCGACACACTATTTGTTCCCAGACAAAGCTGATAACCTGTTTTCCGGTTATTGTGACGACAACCTTTACTTCTGGCCATTTGGTGAAGTAGTCGACTGCAACTATAAGGAACTTGATTCGGCCTGGTGCCTCTGGGAAGGGACCGACGATGTCGATGCCCCATTTGTAGAAGGGCCATGGGGATGTTACCGGTATGAGGTTATGCGTCGTACACGTTGCACACTTGCATGCATTTGGCAGCCTCGGCACTTTTGTATTTCCTTCTCGGTGTCGGTGTACATTGTTGGCCAGTAATAACCGATCGTCATCATCCGAGTTACTATCGACCGAGGGACGGAGTGTGTGCCACAGATCCCTTCATGAATCTCTTTTATGACATAGTTGCCTTCCTCAGGTGTCAGACATGTTAGCAGCGGCTGTAGGTATGACTTCTTGTCGAGTTTGTCATTGTGAAGTGTGTATTACTGAGCATGGACTTTCAGCTTTGCTGCTTCTGGTGAGGATTCAGGGAGGGTGCCTTGTAGTAAGTAGTCTCGGATTGGTGTTATCCAACTGTTGGGGACTACTGTGTTGGTTTCAAACACCTCCTTGATCTCGTCAGTCTGACTATGGATGATTTCGACCGGCACCTGTTTTGTTAGGTGGGCGAATGCAAGGGATGCAAGTTTGCTCAGTGCGTCGGCTTTCTTATTCTGGCTTCTCGGGATTTGGGTGATCTTAAATCCTTCGAATTGGGAAGTTAGCTCCTTCACTTTGTTGGCGTATTTTTGCATTGCTTCGCCTCGTATTTCAAAATCACCATTTACTTGGTTTGTCACCAGTAGTGAATCGACTCGTGCAGCCAGCTTTTTTACATTCATCTTTCTTAACAATCACAACCCTGCCAATAATGCCTCGTACTCGGCATCGTTATTTGTGCTTGGGAAGTCGAGTCGGATGGAATAAGTTACTTCGATGCCGTGTGCGTCGATCAGAACCAAGCCGGCGCCCGAACCTTCGCTGTTCTTTGCTCCGTCTGTGTAAAGGGTCCAGACATCTGTGCCAATTACTGGTGGAGGCGGTGTATAGTCGTCGGTTGTTGGCTTGTTGGCACTGGGATCGATCTGCAATTCTGTTATGAAATCAGCTAGCACTTGCCCCTTAATTGTTGTTCGCGGCTTGAAGTGTAACTCGTGTTCGCCGAGTTCGATAGCCCATTTCGCGAATCGGCCTGACGTTTCCGGTCTTTGGATTACCTCCCTGTAGAGGCTAGATTATGAGGCTTGTAATATTAAATAGTTTGGGCTAGGCTTAGTGGGTTTCCTTAGATTAGTAGGCTAGTTTTATTATTATGTTTAGGCTAGTTTACTATTGGATATGGGCATGGGCTTGGGTTTATGATTAGGGTTTAAGAGCCCAATAGTAAACTCATGGGATGGCTAAATAAACCCCATGAGTTTACTATTCAAAGGGGCTTGATTACGATTTCTAGAGAGAGAAGAGGGTTTACGATTACGGTTTTGTACCCGACAAGTTTTCTTGTGTGCAAAAGATCAAGTTTTTATTGTTTATATCATCGTATTCTTGCATTCTCTTCATCTTTCTTCTTGAATCAATCACTTACGAGGATTCCGCACTCGTTTGTGATATCAATATCATGTTTAGGGAGATATTCTGGACCTACAATTGGTATCAGAGCCAAGAATCAGTGATTCGAGGCTCAAACTATATTGATTCAAGCTGTTTTCTGGGTTAAAGGGTTGGTTTTGAAGATTTGAAGGCTGACTGAAGGTTTACGATCAAGCTGCTGCTGTTCAAGAGTGTTTACGACCAGTTTTCTGGGAATTTTGTGCGTTTACGACTGGGTGTTCTTGAGTATCTTCATCGGAATCAAGATTATGACTTCAAGAACGGAATTTTGAAGGTTTGCGATCAGAAAAAAAGTGTTTACGACTTCAAGCAGCGATTTTTAAGGAGTTTACGACTTTTCTGTACCGGAAACGTGTTTACGACAATTTTCTATCGGAATCAAGAGTTTACGACTGAAGGTGTTTATGACTAGAGGAGTTTACGATCCACAGGTGATTACGATCGTAAACAGGTGATTACGATCGTAAACAGGGTTTACGATCGGAAACAGGGTTTGCGGCAAAAAGTCATTTTTTCACACTTTCACGGAAACGGACGTAACTTTTGACTCGTTTGGAGTTAGAAGCTCATAAGGGACCTCGTTTGGACCCCCAAATTCCATTCCGAAGGCCTCCGTTTTTCAGTTTTAAGTTTCTGACACTATTCTTTGAATAGTGATTTTGCCGATTTTGCCGTTTTTTGCTGATTTTTTCAAAATTTTCAGAAGCTGCATAATGAGTTCAGTGGTTGAAGAAAAGAATATGGTTGAGGACAAAGATGATTTCACAGATGAAGTTGACAAAGCTGAGATATGCCCCAATCCCACTTGTGCTCGTATAATTCCTGGACTTAGGCAAATTTGTAAAAATTATCAGATAGAATTATTTGAGATAAAATGCGAGAGGAGTTCTTTTAAGGGTAGATGGCAAAAGAATGAGGAGAAGGTAAAAGCTCAGAAACGAGACATTGAGAAATATCAGAAGCTAGCAACGGAGAAGACTATCTTATATGATCAGGCTAGGATTGAGATATCTGAGCTTACACAGAAATTAACTGAACTGCAACAAAAATTTGATGAGCTGCAGGTCAAGTATGATTGCAATCAGGAAAGAAACAAAAGAATGCTCGATGCTGGAAAGGAATTGTCACATGCTGTTGTGACTGGTCAAGTTGGGAAAGATAAAACTGGGTGTGGGTCAGAAAAGTCTGATAAGTCTGTGTCTGCAAACAGCATCATTCCTCCACCAGTTCCCAGAGACATTATAGGAATACTTCTTAGTGAGGATCAAGTTGAACGAACCAAATCTGATTATAAAGAAGCTGCTCCTCCTATTGATAGTGTTTTGGTTGGAACTACACCATTGACTCAAGAGGAAATAGACAACGAGGCAAACATGACATATGGTGAAGGGAGAATAGAGGACGTATCAAGAGATGATGCTGAATGCCAGGAGTATAACAGATGTCACAACTCTAAGTCTGATGAGGCTGGGATAGAGTTGAAACCATACCCTGAAATTGAAACCCCATACTTCAAGGTAATTGACAAAGTCGAAAGGGAAAAAGTGATCTTGACGACACGGCCTGAGGGGAAGATCTTTATGACATCTGGATCAATGTTTGATCAAGAACCAGATGTAGGATATGAATTACCGTCTTTCTCCACCAAGTTCAAAGGCATAACCGATGGAGTGATAAGCGAACCTAAAGTTGAGAGGCCAAAGATCACCATCAAGCATCCAAGCATGAAGCCAACAGCTGGAGTGAAGAATGAAAAACTCAAGGGAGTAGTTGTGTCTCCCATTTCTTCAGTTGCTTCATGCAGTTGTAAGTGCAGTTGCAAGAATGGTGCTTCTTCATCGGGAAATCCAGAGAGCACAAAGACAATGAGGACAGGTTCAACACAGGCTTCGAGGATCCAGCAGAAAGTCAAATCTGGAGTTGCAGACAAAGCAAAGAAGCAGGCACAAGGCAAACCAGCTCCATATATGCCACCAAAGACAAATGGGTACACGTCTGACTTCTATCTAAAGAAGCAGACGTGCTTTAATTGTGGCATTGCTGGTCATATTGCTAGAAACTGTCTTTATCGCCACTATGAACCCTACTATCCGCAAAGTCAAAGGGTTTCATCTCAGGAGTCAGTTGAGTCTAAGCCGATGATGGTGCAGAAACCTAAGGCAATGAACACTGTTACTCCTAAGGTTAAACCCTCTGATCAACATTGGGGCGCTGCCAAAGCTGAAAGAAAATCTATAAATCAAAACAACAGCTTTCCAAGTTACAAAAATTTTCAAAAACAGGTGAAGAAACCAGTTTCAAAACAACCAAAGCTTGAAAAACCCAAGGTAACTAGAACTGTTTTCAAAAATGATTCTAAAATGCGAAAGGTTGAAATACCTAAAGTCACAACTCAAAAGGTGACTAAAACAAAAAATGTTTTGAAAAGTGAATCTAAAACGAAGAAGGTTGAAATACCTAAGGTCACAACTCCAAAGGTGACTAAAACAAATGTTAAATCACCTGGAATTTGGAAACCAAAAATCAAGGCAGCTCCATCCCAACTTCCTGATTTTTCAAAGGGGATGTTCTTACAAGAAGTATCCTTTATTGATTCCTCAGGTGTACCTAGAAAAACAATGGCCTGGGTACCAATGGCTAACTAATCTCTCACTCTGTGCAGGAACGATCATGGAGGATTATCACTAACGTTTTTAATTACTAATTTGTTTGTTGATAAGTGATTGTTCCAGACACAGTTTAGGAGACGTATCTTCATGTCATGTCAAGTAATCTATAAATGGAAGGTATGTCTCATTGAGAGGTAAAAGGTCAAAATCAGCATGAAGGGTACTGTTCTTAACTTGGTTGTTTGAATGATCAGGCAACAAAGGGTCTTTTTAGTCAAACCTATTTCATTAAAGTTTCAATTAAGCTGTTGATTGATTATGTGTTTGACTTCAAATGCAATGAAGTGTGCATGTCATGAAACCCAATTTTCTCAAAATTTTCAAATCAATACTTTGAAAGTTAGCTTGGCCAGATGTCTGCAAAATTTTGTGTTTTGTTCTTTTAAGTGTGTTTGTGTGTTTTATTTAAAAAATAAAATAAAATAAATAAATAAATAAATAAATAAAACTGAAAAATGATGTTCACAAGATTGTGACATTAAAAATCAAAAAGCAAGGGGAAGAAATGTAAAGATGAAGAAAAAGTTGACCCCTCAAAAATAGTGTGCTTTTCAATTTTTAATTGTTTGTGTCTTGTTTTTGAGAAGTTTAGGGGAAGTAAAATGAATGTCTGGGTTGGAGATGGCTGACACGCATAAGGCGGAAGTGAAAGGCAAGCTCCACGGTGATATGCTCGGTAGGCTCGACCTAAACTTATGACCTCAAATGAAAGTGCAGTGAACTTAAAAGATATATATGTTTAGTTTCCCATCCCAGGTTACATGGTTTAAAAGACTGAGTCCCAGCAAAAACGGGTTGAGAGTGGTAATTATACCTAGTATTCACTCTCTCACACGCCATGTTTCTGTTGTTATGACTACACCACATGAGAAAAAGAAATGAAAAAAAAATAAAAAAAAAGAAATGGAAAAAGAAATGAAAAAGAAAAGAGAATAAATAATCACTCAGTTGGTCTTCTTTGCGTGCTTAGCGGCCGACCTGATCACCAACTGATGGTTAATGAAATAAGTGGTAGTTCCTCAAGCTGGGGGTTTGTGAATCCTCAATAAACTCTGAGGTTGGGTAGGTTTTGCTGTGTACGCTTGGGTGTGGGGACAATTA
This sequence comes from Deinandra increscens subsp. villosa, assembly GCA_039602395.1. Lineage (NCBI taxonomy): Eukaryota > Viridiplantae > Streptophyta > Magnoliopsida > Asterales > Asteraceae > Deinandra > Deinandra increscens. The sequence continues at coordinate 59,430 of JBCNJP010000246.1, read as the reverse complement.
AACATGATGGTAATATTGTACTATATTAAACATGACGCATTCGGTTGGGATTAAACGGGTTTGAGTTTAAAGCGGACAAACATACCGGCAATCACCTGGACTAGTTGAGTAACTGAAGCTGAAAAGGGTTCCTCAGTCAGATTCATACGGTTTGATCCCTTGTAAACTTTCTCATGTTTGGTTTGGTAAGTATTTGTTTAGTTTATATCTTTCGTGTGTGAGTCGTTAATTTCTTTTTGGTGTGTTTTCGTCTTGGCCAGGTCGATTTGAGAAGTCAAAATGTGTTTTTCATGGGTTTTAATGCATGACAATATGCCCCCGACAGATCTTGCCAAATTTTTAGGGGAAGGAGTATGGGATAATAAGTATTATCCGAAGGGAACTCGAGGATGATACTTATTATCTAATGGAAAAGACTTCCTCCGTCAGATCTTGACAAATTTTTAAGGGAAGGAGGGAGGATAATAAGTATTATCCGAAAAGACTTCCATAATACATAGTATCCGAAGGGAACTCGAGGATAATATGTCTTATCTCAGGGGAAGTCCTTGGCTGAAGGGAAGTTATCAGCTAAGGGGAAGTCTTTAGAGGTCTTGGGTTCAGGGGAAGTTTTATAGAAAACCCGTAATCTATATTAGGGTTTTTGGTTAAAATTATGTTAATTTGAATCAACTGAACAGATGATAATTACCTTCTAACCCAAAGACCAGTCATCAAATGTCTGGTGGAGTATACTTTTTCAAATGTGTGTTAGACAGGTTGATGATGAAAGATGTTGCTACTGCTCAAGTTAAAGAACCAGCCGGACAAGACTTCCATCTGAATAAGCAACTGTTCAGGGGAAGTTGTTGGTGTCTTTACAAGTTTTCAAAAGCTTCAAAAGTTTTTCAAAGAAAATCACAAGTTTAGGGGAAGCTGAAGATTTCAAGTCAAATCTTTGAAAAATAAAATGATACAGAGAGCAGTCAGAGATCATGAAGTTTGAAGATCAACAATCAAGTTCTCCAAAGTTAGGAGGTTTTCAAAATTTATCCTCTAATTTTTGGAGATTCAAGACAGTTACCGAAGATTCAGCAAGAACGAGTTCTTTCAAAAGAAGCAAGTCATTGAGAATCCTCCATCTCATTAACTTTTTCATTTCAAGAAGTTCGAGCTGATGCTGATCAAGAGGAAGTCCCAAGTGCCCGTTATGAAACCCAATGAAGATTTCTACGAAAAGAATCTTCATCAGCATCTTTGCCAGCCAGTCAAGAAGAAGATTTTCAAAGATCGAAGACATTTAATATCACAAGCCTAGGGGAAGATTGTAGAGGCTAGATTATGAGGCTTGTAATATTAAATAGTTTGGGCTGGGCTTAGTGGGTTTCATTAGATTAGTAGGCTAGTTTTATTATTATGTTTAGGCTAGTTTACTATTGGATATGGGCATGGGCTTGGGTTTATGATTAGGGTTTAAGAGCCCAATAGTAAACTCATGGGATGGCTATATAAACCCCATGAGTTTACTATTCAAAGGGGCTTGATTACGATTTCTAGAGAGAGAAGAGGGTTTACGATTACGGTTTTGTACCCGACAAGTTTTCTTGTGTGCAAAAGATCAAGTTTTTATTGTTTATATCATCGTATTCTTGCATTCTCTTCATCTTTCTTCTTGAATCAATCACTTACGAGGATTCCGCACTCGTTTGTGATATCAATATCGTGTTTAGGGAGATATTCTGGACCTACACTCCCGAAGGGGGTAGTTTGTGAGCACTGTCACCCTGTAAGCCTGAAAGTATCGGCGTAGGTGCCGAGTAGTGTGGATTAGGGCTAATAACAATTTTTCAATTTTAGTGTACCTGGTTTCAGGGTCCTTCATTGCGCGGCTCACGAAGTAGACTGGAATCTGCTGATCGGCCCTTTCTGTGCACAAGACCGAGCTTATAGTTTCGGCACCGACAGAGAGATAGAGGATCACCTCTTCGCCTATTGCCGGTGCGGTTACTGGTGTGAGTGCCGTGAGGCTCTGTTTCAGTTCTAAGAATGCTTTGTCAGCTTCTTCGGTCCAGAGGAACTGTTTTTTGTCGGTGGCCTGCTTTAAGGTTCGAAAGAAAGGCATTGATTTTTTTGCCAACTTGGAGATGAAACGGTGTAGGGCAGCCAGCCGACCATTTAAGCATTAAAGCTCTTTCAGGAACTGTGGTGCCTTCATCTGCATGATGGCTTTGATCTTTTCAGGGTTGGCCATGATGTTGTGGTCGGTGACTATGTGTCCTAAAAACTTGCCTTGTTTCATTCCGAAGGAATATTTTGCTGGGTTGAGCTTCATATTGACAGCTCTGAGTTTCCCGAAGGTCTCTTTGATGTCACTGATCATGGTTTCTTCTGTCTCGCTTTTGATGACAAGGTCGTCTACATAGGCTTCCATGTTTCGGCCGATTTGTGGGTCGAAGACTTGGTCGATCAGTCTGTGGTATGTAGCTCTGGCATTTTTTAAGCCGAACGGCATCTTTCGGTAGCAGAAAATACCCTTGTCAGTATAGAACGCTGTTTTTCTTCGTCCTGTCATGCCATCTTGATATGGTGATAGCCTTTGTATGCGTCAAGGAAACACTTGTAGGTGTAACCCGACAGGGCGTCTACTTTTGCGTCTATGGCCGGCAGGGGGTAACAATCCTTTGGGCATGCATTGTTTAGATTGGTGAAGTCGACGCACATTCTCCATGAGCCGTCGACTTGGCCACCATGACTGGATTGGCGATCCAGGTATGCCATTTGACTTCCCGCAGGATTCCTGCTTTCACCAACTTCGTTACTTCTTCGCATACTGCTTTACTTCGGTCCCGACGCATACTTCTCTTTGCTTGGGCAATCAGTCGCTGTTTTGGGTCAACCTTCAAGAGGTGTTCAGTGATTTCCCTTGGTACGCCTGTCATGTCGGCCGGTGTCCAGGCGAACACGTCCGTGCTATTGCGTATCAGATTGTACAATTTCTCACGCGTCGGATTAGACAGTCCGGGACCAATGGTGACGAGTTGGTCGGGATATTCTTCATTTACTTTCCACTTATTCTGGGCTGCTTCCTTTGTAACATTGGCTGTGAGGTGACAGTCGGATAGAGTGGATCAGACAGTTGCTATGCCGGCTTTTGTTGGGAACTTCATTAGTCCGTGTGCCGTAGAGAGGACACATCCGAATTGGTAGATCGCTGGTCGACCGAAGAGGATATTGTATCGCGAAGGTCGGTCGACCACGAGAAAGGTCACTTCCTCGGTTCTTGTGTGCGACCCATCGGATAAGGTTACTGGCAGGGTAATTTCTCCCTCGGGGAAAACCATATCGCCGCTGAAGCCGACTAACGATGTCTGCGAGGGTTGGAGCTGTTGTTATACCTGCGTCGGTAATTTGTGGAAACATGCTTTGTACATTATATCCGAAGCACTTCCTCCATCGATGTAGGTTCGGTGGACATCATGACCTGCTACTTCGGCAATAATGACCATTGGGCTTAGTGACGGCACGGCCGTATCCAATGCTAGGAAAGAAATCGGTTTGTTGGCCCAACTCTCTCTTCGGAGCTTGGGCCTCTTGCTACGAGAGGCGTGTGTCATTAGGATCGGTGCGTTGTCATTTTTCTTCTCTTTCTTGTTCTTTTGCTCCTTGATTTCTTTCAACAGGTGTGCCAGCTACCCTTTTTTTACTGCGTGGCTGATCTCCTTTTTTAATTGATGGCACTCGTCTGTATCGTGACCCCTGACGAGGTGGAAATCATAATATTTGGCCATATTTCGATTGGCTGTATTGGAACCAATTGTTCGTGGTTTGCCAAATTGCCGACTGGCTTCCTCTGTTTGTAAAATTCCCCTAAGGGTTTTTGTTAGGTTGGGGTATTCCCTTTTATCGTGCCTCTGGTTAGAGGGAGACGGCCGTTCGTAAGGTGTAAAGCCGGAGTGTCGACGATCGTCTCGGTTTCCTCTATCTCCCCCCGACTGCCAGGGTCGGCGGGAGTCCCTGTTGTGTTGTGGTCGACCTTGTGACCTCTGTTGTCCGACAGATGACTTGTCTCGGAGCTGAGCTGCTTCCTCGCCTCGGATGAACGCTTCGGTTCGGTCAAAAGCTTCCTGGATTGTCACAGGAACTCTGGCACTCATTTCCTTGATCACTTGCCTCGTTCTTAGGCCATGGATAAAAGCTGAAATTTTCTGTCTCTCGTCGGCGTGGCCGATGGTCAGAGACTCGGTTTTGTATCTTTCAAGGAAGGTTCGGAAAGATTCTTGGTCCCCCTGTCGGATATTGTGTAGCTCGATGGGGTCTTTTGTGCACTTCTTCTGCTGGCCGATGTGCTTGGAAAATAACTGTTTCAGCTGGACATAGGTGTCGATCGAGCCATCAGGGAGAGAGTTGAACCAGAGTCTGGCTGGGCCTGAGAGCGTCTGCACAAACATCTTGCACCACACGGGAATGGACCACTTTTCTATGCTTGCGGCCGATTTGAAGGCATGTAAGTGGTCCTCGGGGTCTGTGCTGCCATCGTACGTCTTTATCGTGCTTGGCAGTTTTGTCTTTGGTGGGCACTCGAAGCTCTCTATTCGCTCGGTGAACTTGTTTTCTTCCTTTGGGATGTAGGGTAAGGATAAATCGTCGGCACTGGCGTCTTTTGGTTCTTCTGCCCTTGTCACTGGGATTTCGACTCGGGCGTTCAGCTGTGGCCGAGGGCCTGTGCTTTGGTTTGCTAGGTGTGCTAGACCCGATGGGTGTGGTGGCATGCCATATGGTGGGTATAAGGGTATTTGATAAGCTGGTGCCCCGTATGGGTTCATAAATGGTGGGTAGGGGTAAAACTGGTGGCCTGGGAAAGACATCGGTTGTTGCTGGTTAAATGGGAACGGTATCGGACCCGAGGTATTGGGTGCTGGTACGGATCCTGCATCCACGACTGAAGCTGGTGTTGGCATTACAGGCCTTAGTATCTGAGTCGACACTGTTGTGCAGTCGGTCTTGGGTGATTAACGTCACCCCCCGGTGGTGGTGGCATTTCATCGTTGATGATGGGGTTTTCGTCGTCGGAGGATAGCTGTACACGTATACCCTTTGCTCTCTTGGCTGCTACGTGCTCGTTCATCATCTGTCGGAGCTGCAGGAAGTTTCGGCTCACCAGTTCTAGCGTCAGCGTAAGAGTTTGGAGATCGGTTACGCCAGATGACCCGGCAGTGTTTCTTCCGTCTGGGGTGACAAAGTCTTCTTCGGAGTTTCGTTCTTCTTGAATGTCAGGCATTATGGAAATTGTGTTAAGGACCGTGCGGATGGCGCCAATGTAGAATCGGGCTACCGAGAGTGGCTAGATAGACCGAAGTCTAGGACGAACTACTCTGATAGGGCGACTACAAGGATGGGAGAACAGTAAGCCTTCGGTCAGGAGGGTCTCGGCTCGGCTGTTATCTGCAAAATAAAGAAACACCGTTGTTCTTGGAGGGCAGGACAGGGTGTCCTGTGACCAAGCTCGGGCGTGAGAATAAGTATGCGTTTCGAGAGATTAAGTGTAATCAGGTCGAAGCTAAGCGCATTGAATGAATTCTAACCTGGTGGTTGGGGTGTATTTATAACCCTCAACCTTTGTCTTGTATCGTCATTAATGCTAATTACACAAAGGAGGTATGCTGCAGGTCTGCGTCTTGGACTGTGCCAAGTTCCTGCAGTATACGCTTTAGGTAATCACATTAAATGTGCGGCCAGGTCGGGTGTCGGCACGCCGACCTGTTTTTGTGGGAGTGTTGGTCTGTGGTGTCCATCTCGGACTTGTCGTGCTCGAGTTTCGGCTACCGTATGTGTCGTTTGGCTGATGCTGAGCGGATGGTTGGTCAACTCCTTCGGGATCGACCCTTGGTACATGTTGTGTGTCGAACCTGGTGAGGGCCGACTCCTTTTCTTGTGTCGTCTGTCGGCCGGCAGGCTGCGAGGCCGACACTTGTGGCTCGCGTAGTGTCTCGGGTTGGATGTGTGTGTCTATCTCCTTGTGACGTCATCCGACCCGGACATACGTCATTATTTATAGTAACATGTCTTCGGTGATTTTTTGACGTGACAAAACTCTAGTGGAATAATTACTATTTATAAGGTCGGACGAAGTCATATAGTAACAAAATGTGGTACCATAATCACAACATCAAAGCTATGTATTATTTTCGAAGGTAGGAAAATTTTAGGTTCAATTCTCACATATATCAAAAAGAAATGGAGGTCCACACAGGGGCGGATCCAACATTTTTTTTCTATGGGTTCACTTTTTATCGATGGTGAGAATTCTAATAATCAAATGTCAAAATTTTCGCTTTAGTAGGGTCGGGTTAGATGCTCCTATTTCATAGAACCGGACATAAAAATTTGCGGGTTAATACAAGTGTGCAACGGTTTAAGTTGGGTAAGATTGATCACACAATAAAAATACGAATACACCATATAATAATTAAAAAAAAACATTGTCACCGTTACGGGGTGGCCGGTAGATGGTGATGGTTGTGGAGGGAGACGCTAATCAGTGCATTTTAGGTTCACTCTATTTGATACTAGTTATATTAAAATACACCGACGTGAGTATAAATTATATTGATTTAATCAATTTTTATGTTTATAGTACGTTAGAAAGAAAATGATTTTAAACAGTGTAACTATTAACTAAGTTGAATATTTCGATAAAATAAAATATTAAAAGAAAAAGGAAAACTATATTATATTTTTTTCACTTTACGTGAACCATATTGTGGTTACAGCAACATTAAGCAGGTAAAATTGAATTGGGCTTTGGCCCATTGAGGCAGATCGAGCAAGTATAATCGAACATGAAATCCACCGTGTTTAGTGACCAAATGAAAAAAAACGGCTAAAGAAGTGGAATCGAACATGTATCATGTTAAAAACAGGAAACTTACCAGCTACACTATCAAACTTTTAGTTATAGGATTCACTCCTCATATATTTAAGGATTCACTTCAACTTTCTCTTATATAATTCTACTAAAATTTCAAAATGCAGTGGGTTCCCGTAAACCCATTACCAACATATAGATCTGCCCCTGGGTCCACGTTGAGAATAAGGGTTTTCTCACTTATGATGAGTTTTATTCTAAGGGTTATCTCCAGGTAGAGATAATGGGGCCGGACTAATGTACGAGCTTCCCCGCCTTCAAGGATCTGCCAGCCTAGAGCGCCAAGATCTTGTACTCAAGAAATGGATATAACTGGATGGACCATTGATCCGTAGTGATCCAAATTTATCATTTAAAAAATAGTTTGATGTCTATATCCTCCACGTGTCTCTCTTCTTTGTCTACGTACTCACAATTGAATTGATTTATGGCAAACTTTAATTATAAAAAGTTTGACAAAACAAGCATAACCTTCAAAGAAAAATTTATCAACTAGTTGTAGTTAGAGACTTAGAGGTGAATATCATAATATATCTGGTTTTTTTCTCCTACACGGTTCCTCGTACAAATCGGTTCTGAAACAAAATAAACCAACAACAATTACAGAAAAATCACTTTTTGTTTCTTTTAAACTATTAATTACATAGTTTGTCAAACTAAAAATTCAATCGCATAATTCCACTTTCTTTTGATCAAATTACCTATTATAAATGCCCACGAAACCATATAAAAACTGAGAGTGATATGTTGCTTTGTCATCGTCACAAATCTAAAACCCACATGCAAAATAAAATAATTTAGAATTTAAATACCCATCGCATCATCATAGTCAAGAAAAGGACTCATTGTTGTTCCCTTAAAGTAATGATTTCAATCCGGCATAAATTAATTAAAAAAACCACACGTTTAATAAAACAAAAAAGAAAAAAGAAACACTAGATTAGAAAACCTGTTTACCCCTAAATGCTATTAAAAACATAAAAGAATAACTTTGTTGCTTTGTTTTTCAAACACTACCACTTGTATATTATACGACATTATCTACTATGCGACATAAAACCTTCTCTTTAAAAAAAAATCTTTAGATGAATGATATAGTAAAAGGGTAAGAGTAATGGTAACCTCGGAGGATGCACCTTGTCAAGTTGGATGCGACAGGCATGCAGGAACACCAAAATGGGCGATGTGGTGCCACAGTGACACTGCACAAAACCTAGCCACCGAGGCTCCCATCGCCGCACCATTCCTTTCTCTAATCTCTCTCTCTACCTTTTTTATATTTATATTATTTAATAAATGTAGTGAAGTGTAGGGTAGGTATTACATTTGGAAACACAAGGAAAGTGTGACACTACCAAAAAAAAAAAAAACAAGGGTAATAGTCACTACAAGATAAGTAGCCATCAAGGACTGAAAATTTAGTCTCTGATAGTTCAAAATAAGTACATAATGGTAGTCAGGGACCGATTTTGCTAGTCACGAGTCAGCCACCTATTCTTTGTCTTACATAGTGTTATCAGTAACTGAAAATCAATCCCTATTTATGGAACCAACAAGGACTAACTTTCAGTCACAAAAACAGAAAAATTCAATCCTTGTTCTCTGCACTCGTACAATGTCATTTCAGTCCCGAATACATTTTGTTCATGATAGAAGATCAGTCTTTGATATCATGGTTTTCAAGGACTGACAATTAATATTCAAAAATATGAATTCAGTCATTGATCTACCCACCAATACCATGTCATTCTAGTTCCAAATACACTTTGTTGATGACTGAAAATCAGTCATTGATACCATTGTTTTTAAGGACTGAAAATGAGTTTTTAAAAATATGAATTCAGTCCTTGATCTAACAACCAGTTAAAATCGTTCCAGTCCCAAATAAACGTTGTTCGTGACTAAAAATCAGTCTTTGACACCATCACCTTTAAGGCCTAATAGTTAGTCTCAAAACATCTGAATTCAGTCCTCAACAATGTTTTAAAAACCGGTTCAACCGGTCCGGTTCAACCGGTTCAACCGCCAACCGGTCATCATACCGGTTTTTTAATCCCGGGTTTTTTGGACATAACCGGACCGTTTTGAACCGGGCGGTTTTCCGGTTTTTTCCGGTTCAACCGGTCCGGTTCAACCGGTTTTCTGATATTTAAAAAAAAGAAAAAAAATTTATTTATTGTTACTTTTTATTATTTTCAAAGTCTAAAACTTATATTTTCTTATGAAATACCTATTTGGTATTATTTTTTAGTGGATTATCATTGTATTTTAACTATTTTCGTTGTGGTGTAAAAATTTATTAACATTTTTCTAAAAATATATATATAAATCCTCTAACCAGTTAAACCGGCCGGTCCGACCGGTCCGACCGGTCGAACCGACCCCGAAAAGTTTTCCGGTTCAACTAAAAAACCGGTTTTTAAAACATTGGTCCTCAATGTATCCCTTCGTACCACATCATTTAGTCCCAAATACATTTTGTTTATGACTGAAAATCAGTTATTGATACCATCGTTTTTAAGGACTAATAATTATTCTTTAATATATATGAATTCAGACCTCAATGTATCCCTTCATACCACGTCATTTCAATCCCAAATACACTTTATTTGTGACTAAAAATTAGTATTTAATACCATATTGTAAAATTAGTCCTTGCTGTCGTCTTTATTAATTTATAACATGTATTTGTGGTCCCTAATATAATTTTTAGGACTAATAACTGTCACACCCCCAAAATACCACTAACGGAGTTTATACCGTTAAGGGGCGCGACTAGACCAGGATCCACAACCACAGTTACAAATACTAAACGAATCAGGGTTAGTTCAAACACAAATTATAGATAAAGTCTCAGATACAACGCAGCGGAATAAAATATTGTCTTATAGCACTAACCACGTGCTTTACAAAGTTAACATTGTTTTAAAATTCCCAAGTTAAGTTTTAAACAGAAATAAACGTCTTCTTGTGCCATGCCAACCTCTAGCGGATACTCCTTAGCGATCTGCAAAAGTTTAAACCACGCAAGTGTCAACCTAACGGTTGGTGAGTTCACAGTGGGCTTGTCATGCATTGGCCCGGTCTCATAATCATTGTTCGTATCAATATGTACTTACAAAATATTCATTTGTGAAAAGCAATGCTTGTAATTAATTCTCAGTTTATAAATGTTTCGTCCGTGACCACGTCATCGGGTATGTACTAGTTCCGTAAAGTTAAAGGACTCAACCGATATCGCGGGTAGCTAATCCGTTGTTCCATGCTCTAAGGAAGTTTGTACCAAAGCTGACTTATTTTTGTGGGGGCCGAGCCATCCCGTACGGTGCGGACCAAGTCATCGCGTTTTCTGCCTCCCCCGTGTCCTCTCGGGACCACGGTCAAATAGGCTGATATTGTTCCTCCGTGCACTCCCCGTGCCACGGGGCGGAGTTTGTCAAACTCCAGTAGATCTACCCAACATCCCCTCGCTTTCACAAATTAATGGCACAATTAAGTTGAGGACTTTTAAGTTATAAGGCATCCTTAGAAAACATGTGATATCATATGGTTTAGACTTTAACCTACACTAGTCATATTAAAACAGTTTTCGTTTCAGAAATCGTTTATTCAGAATTCACAAGTGTTCCCATAAAACACTTCAGTTCATCAAGTGGGTGCCAAGCATCCCGTGTTCTTATGTTTATCAGTGAGGTGCCTAGCACTCTCGAGTTTGTCAGCATTGTTTTTCGTTAAGTTATTCGGTGTGGCCCATCGGACTCACGGTAAGCGGGTTAGTGACACTCACCTTGGGTTGCACGGCTACACTTCTAGTAAATCCAAATATTGTTGTTTAACGAAGACCTAGAACACGTTTAGGTCTTAAGTATTAGTTTCGTGTCTAATCTTTACTTAACGTCACTATGGCCCATAACATAGCACGTTGCAACTATGACTCGACATACCGACACACGACACCAATGGTTGATCATAAACAAGGGTTCATTTGAATCAGATATCAAACATATTTCATCATGGCAAAATCATGCAAGTCATGGCATAACACTTAAACAATTTCACAAGTTTGGTTTTTAGGTCAGGCCTTAGTTTCGCTAGCATAGTTTCGCTAGACAGTTTCGCTGGGTGCACGGGCAGCACTTTCGCTAGGCAATGCCCGGTAACACAGTTTCGCTAGGCTAGTTTCGCCCGAAACTGCTGACGCAGTTTCGCTAGCCTAGTTTCGCAGAGAAACTGGTTTGAACTTTCGTTCAGGTATTTCGCTCGATAGTTTCGCTCGAGCTGGTCTGGTCAGGTTCCCGGCGACACTATAGTTTCGCTGGTCAGTGTCGCTGGAAGGATACATAATTTCGCTACTTAGTTTCGCCCAGAGAACAACAGTTTCGCTGGTCGCGAAAAACATACGGATTTGCCTAAAAATCAACCTAACAGCTTCTGATCATACATGCAATTCATTATTTAGCATCTATGGGCATTTACTAACATAAATCAAGCAACTTTAACACGTTTTACATGCATTTTGTCATCAAATCACCAAGAACACATATAAAACCCTAAAATGACTAAAATGGCATAAATCTCTATCATGGTTGGATTTCATACGCAAAGTTATCAACTTTATTACAGATCTAGCATTCTAAAGCATACATACAGAAGGTCAAGCCATGTTATGGAGGTTTGAGCATGCTTTAAGAAGAAAACATATAGAAAACACATAAAGCATAGTTTTTTGGGACTCACGGTTGATCCTAGAATCGATAGGGGAGAAGAGATGAGGGTCTAGAGGCTGAGATCTTGGTCTCTTGATGGTATTCTCGGCTGGTCCAGAAATCTCAGAGAGTGTGTGTGTGTTTGTTGTGTGGTTGAGCAAATGAGGCTACTAGGGTTCATTATGTTTATTTATATCAGAGGCTAGTTTCGCTGGCAGTTTCGCTGGCTGGCGAAACTGGCTCTGATCTCGGGTACATTGATCAGTCTAGCCTGCTACCGGGCGAATCTGTAGTTTCGCTCGGTAGTTTCGCTGACTACCAAATTTAGGCAATTTTCACATAATCAAGTATTTACAATAAATCATGCTATACACAATAATAAGTCATGTATTTAAATCACATTTCACATAAAGATAATCAATGATAAACACATAACACATATGGACGGGTTCGGTGATCAACCAAAGGTCGTGGACGTATTCGGCCTAGTTATGCATTAGCTACTTATAACGTAACTAACGGGTTTGTCTAACGGAAGTTAACCTTGAAATTCTCGGGTGTCACATCATTCCCCTGAAATTGGAATTTTCGTCCCGAAAATTATTCTTGTGTCGTAGCGTTCGCAGCATCAGCTGTCGTCGTTGCTATCGTCGCTGGGGAAAGAAAGCAAAAAGTTTTAGGGTTGTCACATCCTCCTCCCGTTAAGGAATTTTGGTCCCCAAAATTAAATCATACCATGAGTTTCCGTGGACGTTTGCTCGAACAGGTGAGGATACTTTTTCTTCATCTGATCCTCACGTTCCCAAGTATATTCAGGTCCACGTCTTGAGTTCCATCGTACCTTGACGATCGGAATCTTGCTACGTTTGAGGGCTTTCTCCTCGCGTCCCATGATTTCTACTGGTTGCTCAATAAATCTCAGATGTTCGTCAATTTCCAGTTCCTCCAAGGGAATTATTTCGATGTCTTCAGCCAGACATTTCTTTAGATTGGAAACGTGAAACACGTTGTGAACTCCATCGAGTTCAGCAGGGAGTTGCAATCGATAGGCCACCGGGCCTACTTCCCCAATAATTTCAAACGGACCGATGTAGCGAGGATTCAACTTTCCACGCTTTCCGAAGCGTATCACTCCCTTCCAGGGAGATACCTTCAATAACACTTTGTCACCCACCTCGAACTTCAGAGGTTTTCGGCGTTTGTCGGCGTAACTCTTTTGTCGATCACGCGCTGCAGCTAGCCGTTGTCTGATTTGAATAATCCGTTCGGTCATATCGTGGATAACGTCCGGTCCAGTGAGCCCTTTCTCACCTGTTTCAGCCCAACACACGGGCGATCTACATTTCCTGCCATACAGTGCTTCAAAAGGTGCAGCACCTATACTTGAATGATAACTATTGTTGTAAGAGAACTCCACCAGTGGAAGGTGAGTCTCCCAATCTTTTCCAAAGTCAAGGACACAAGCTCGGAGCATATCTTCTAATGTTTGAATTGTTCGTTCCGTCTGACCATCAGTCTGCGGGTGATAAGCTGTACTCATGTCTAGTCGGGTTCCCAATGCTTCCTGCATTGATTGCCATAGCCGGGAAGTGAATCGAGGATCTCGATCAGAAATTATAGTCTTTGGCACACCGTGAAGCTTCACAATTCGGTCAATGTACAGCTTTGTCAACTTATCCATATTATCGCTTTCCTTCATTGGAATGAAATGTGCAGATTTGGTTAACCGATCGATGATAACCCAAATCGCATCCGGTTGATTTGATCGATGAGGTAATCCCGTTACAAAATCCATGGAGATGTCCTCCCATTTCCATTCTGGGATCTTTGGTTGTTGTAGTAAACCAGAAGGCTTTTGGTATTCAATCTTGACCCTTGAACATGTTAGACACTTAGCCACATATCGAGCAATGTCGGCTTTCATATTCGGCCACCAATAAAGATTCTTCAAGTCCTGATACATTTTATCTGATCCAGGGTGCACCGAGTATCTTGACTTGTGAGCCTCGTCCATTACGAGCTCACGGAGATTTCCAAACATTGGAACCCAGACTCTGTCATTGTAATACGTGAGTCCATCGGACTTAACTTCAGAATGGCCATCTATACCACGTAGTGCTTCAGCTGCGAAGTTCTCTGCTTTCAAAGCTTCTCGTTGGCAGTCACGGATTCGATCCGGTAATCCTGAATGTATTGTAAGTTGAAGCGCTCGTACCCGACGAGGCTTTTCGTATTCTTTTCTGCTCAGGGCATCGGCCACCACGTTGGCTTTTCCAGGATGGTACTTAATAGCCAAATCATAATCGTTTAGTAACTCGACCCACCGTCGTTGTCGCATGTTGAGGTCTTTCTGATCAAAGATGTGCTGTAGACTTTTATGATCGGTGAATATCGTGCACTTTGTTCCATATAGGTAATGTCTCCAAATCTTAAGTGCATGAACAACGGCTCCCATTTCCAAATCATGCGTTGTATAATTCTTTTCAGTATCCTTTAGTTGCCTGGACCCATAGGCAATCACTTTATCTCGTTGCATCAACACGCAACCGAGTCCTTGAATCGATGCATCGCAGTAAACCACAAAGTCGTCTATTCCATCGGGTAACGCAAGAATTGGAGCCGAACATAACATATCTTTAAGCGTTTGGAATGCGCGCTCTTCCTTTTCACCCCATCTGTATTGCACTCCTTTGTGCGTTAAGGCCGTTAAGGGTTGAGCCAGTTGAGAGAAACCTTTAATAAACCTTCGATAATATCCGGCAAGCCCTAAAAATTGTCGGATCTCTGTTGGCGCTCTTGGGGTAGACCAATTCTTAATTGCTTCCACTTTGGCTGGGTCTACATGGATTCCTTCCTCATTTACAATGTGTCCAAGAAACTGGACTTCGCGGATCCAGAAGTCGCACTTCGAAAACTTAGCATATAGTTGTTCCTTGCGGAGCAATTCCAATATAAGTCGCAGATGCTCCTCGTGTTCCTCCCTTGACTTAGAGTAGATCAAAATATCGTCGATGAAGACTATCACGAACTTGTCGAGGTACGGCTTGCACACTCGATTCATTAGATCCATAAACACAGCAGGTGCATTTGTTAGCCCAAACGGCATAACCAGGAACTCGTAGTGACCATACCGAGTCCTGAAAGCTGTCTTGGGTACATCCTCATCACGAACGCGAAGCTGGTGATATCCAGACCGTAGATCAATCTTTGAAAAGTAGCTTGAACCCTGTAGTTGATCGAAGAGATCGTCGATTCGAGGAAGTGGATACCGATTCTTGATCGTAACTTTGTTAAGCTCTCGGTAGTCAATGCACATGCGAAACGTTCCATCCTTCTTCTTAACAAACAGTACCGGGGCTCCCCATGGAGACGAACTTGGACGAATAAACCCCTTGTCGAGTAGCTCTTGTAGTTGCGCGGAGAGTTCGTTGAGTTCGCTTACAGCCAAACGGTAAGGTGCGCGTGCGATCGGAGCGGCACCTGGAGCTAAATCAATCCCAAACTCAACTTGTCGAAACGGAGGCAAACCAGGCAGATCTTCAGGAAATACGTCTTGAAAGTCGCGAACTATCGGGTAATCATCAATTTTGCGCTCGGGATGTGTCGTATCAGTGACGTTTGCAAGAATCGCGAAGTGACCCTTACGGAGGCATTTCTGAGCTTTAAGGAATGAAATAATGCCGGTGACTGTTCCACCTTTCTCGCCTTGAACCGTTAACACTTTGCCGTCTTCGAGTGGGATACGAACCACTTTTTCTTTACATAAGATTTCAGCCCGATTCTCGGATAACCAATCCATTCCTACTATAACGTCGAAACTACCAATTGGGAAAGGCATAAGGTCGATTCCTAGGGTATGGCCCGCTAGTTCTAGCTTACAATCCTTAACTATCTGGGTAGTATCATGAAGTTTACCATTTGCTAGTTCTACCACATATTTAGCGTCTAAGGCAATCGGTTTAGCATTAATTATTCTAGCAAATTTAGTGGAAATAAAACTTTTCTCAGCACCAGAATCAAATAAAACAGTAGCAAAGAAACCGTTCAAAATAAATTTACCGTTGATCACGTTGGCATCATTGCGAGCTTCACCCTGGCCCATGACGAAAGCTCGGCCTCTACCATTTCCACCATTCCCGTTTCCACCATTTCCATTGCCATTCCCATTACCATTTCCTCCACCGTTACCATTCCCACCATTATTTCCCTGATTACCATTACCTTTTCTTCTTAGCTGAGGGCAGTCTCTCTTGATGTGACCTTGAGCACCACACTCAAAGCAGCCACGTGCTCCCCCATTGTTGTTGTTCTGGTTCTGACCGTTGTTGTTCCCATTACCCCGATTGTTCCCATAGTTGTTGTTTCTTCTGGGGCGATTTTGTTGTTCGGGCAAGGTCGCCCAACAGTCTTTTGCTTCGTGGCCTCCTTTGCCACACCTTTCACAGTTCACGTTCTTCCTACAAGCACCAGCATGATGCTTTCCACATCTGTTGCACAGAGGCAGGTTACCCCTGTAGTTGCTTTGACCATTGCCACCCTGGCGGTAGTTGCTACTGTTGTTCCCTGATCTCTTGCTCTGACCTTGGGAGTTGAAAGACCTCCCAGTGCTATTACCCACACTCTGAACATTCATCGAGTTCTCAGGAGCTTCATCTTCAGCTTTTCTTTTGCCACTTAAGGCAGTCTTTTCAGTGGCTTTCGCAGGTAGAGTACCCTTCTCGACCTCTTGATCAGTAAGCTTGTGAGCCAAACGAATGGCTTGCTGCACGTTTGCGGGGTTGCTGGCAGTCACCAGTCCCTTGATTTGAGGCGCGAGGCCTTCCAGATAACGCTCGATGCGTTTGAACTCAGCGTCGACCATTGAGGGGCACAAAACCTCATATTCGTGATATCGTGCAGTGTATTGCTCAACCTCAGACCCAGACATCTTCAAATTCAGGAATTCGCCTTCTAGCTTCTTCACTTAATCGCGAGGACAGTATTCCTCCATAATCAGATCCTTGAATGCTGCCCACTGCATGTTGTTGGCCGCGTCTAACCCAATCATCTGAATCTCAGAGTTCCACCAGGAGAGGGCAGCTCCTTCAAAAGTACCAGTAGCGAACTTCACTTTGCTTTCAGCTGGACAATTACACATGGAGAAGACCTTCTCGGACTTCTCAATCCATCGGAGGAGTCCTACAGCTCCTTCTTCGCCGGAAAACATCATCGGCTTGCAGTCCATGAAAGACTTGTACGTGCAGTGGTGTTGGTTTCCTGATGCATAAATAGTTCGGATTTTTAAATTTTAACAGATCATGATATAATTGCTTTGTGCCTTAACCGGCATAATAGTTACCCTGAGCGGCATATGCAGCTTGGACGGCTGCCACCGCGGCTTGCACATGTTCAGCAATCATCGCTTGCAGCTGTGCAGGCGTCATGTTAATACCGCCTCTTCCGTTTCCTCTTCCAGACATCTTGCTGAACAGTTAAAGTAGCCAATGTTCAGTCACAGTTATATCTTATACATATCCCATAATATGTATATTAGTCAGTTCCCGTTATCCCGCTATTAGTCTAGAAAAATTTTCGTGCAAATTGAGGCGTCGTCGGAGAACGTCGTAAATGCTATCGTCGAAGGTCGGCTTCCCATAAAGTCACCGTCGGCGTAGTCGTCGTAGTAGAAATCAGGACGTAGCGTGTAGCATCGTTTCGTTGTCGCTTTCCCCAGAGTAGTGTGCGTATTCGAGTTCGCGTTTGGTATTCGTGTGAAAATTCCTAAGGTCTTTCCGTTAGACTACTTAGACACGGTCTATATATATACTTATATATATATATACATATATCTGTACGTACTAAGCTTTTACTTACACAGCAGAGCGAGTATCCCAGGTTGGCACGTAAAAATTTTGTCTTTGGGAATTTGTTTGTTCGTTTTGTAACCAAGGTTTTCAAGTTGCAGTTTCCAAATCGTTTTCAAAAATGATTCCAGTTCTCTGCAACCTATGGCTCTGATACCAATCTGTCACACCCCCAAAATACCACTAACGGAGTTTATACCGTTAAGGGGCGCGACTAGACCAGGATCCACAACCACAGTTACAAATACTAAACGAATCAGGGTTAGTTCAAACACAAATTATAGATAAAGTCTCAGATACAACGCAGCGGAATAAAATATTGTCTTATAGCACTAACCACGTGCTTTACAAAGTTAACATTGTTTTAAAATTCCCAAGTTAAGTTTTAAACAGAAATAAACGTCTTCTTGTGCCATGCCAACCTCTAGCGGATACTCCTTAGCGATCTGCAAAAGTTTAAACCACGCAAGTGTCAACCTAACGGTTGGTGAGTTCACAGTGGGCTTGTCATGCATTGGCCCGGTCTCATAATCATTGTTCGTATCAATATGTACTTACAAAATATTCATTTGTGAAAAGCAATGCTTGTAATTAATTCTCAGTTTATAAATGTTTCGTCCGTGACCACGTCATCGGGTATGTACTAGTTCCGTAAAGTTAAAGGACTCAACCGATATCGCGGGTAGCTAATCCGTTGTTCCATGCTCTAAGGAAGTTTGTACCAAAGCTGACTTATTTTTGTGGGGGCCGAGCCATCCCGTACGGTGCGGACCAAGTCATCGCGTTTTCTGCCTCCCCCGTGTCCTCTCGGGACCACGGTCAAATAGGCTGATATTGTTCCTCCGTGCACTCCCCGTGCCACGGGGCGGAGTTTGTCAAACTCCAGTAGATCTACCCAACATCCCCTCGCTTTCACAAATTAATGGCACAATTAAGTTGAGGACTTTTAAGTTATAAGGCATCCTTAGAAAACATGTGATATCATATGGTTTAGACTTTAACCTACACTAGTCATATTAAAACAGTTTTCGTTTCAGAAATCGTTTATTCAGAATTCACAAGTGTTCCCATAAAACACTTCAGTTCATCAAGTGGGTGCCAAGCATCCCGTGTTCTTATGTTTATCAGTGAGGTGCCTAGCACTCTCGAGTTTGTCAGCATTGTTTTTCGTTAAGTTATTCGGTGTGGCCCATCGGACTCACGGTAAGCGGGTTAGTGACACTCACCTTGGGTTGCACGGCTACACTTCTAGTAAATCCAAATATTGTTGTTTAACGAAGACCTAGAACACGTTTAGGTCTTAAGTATTAGTTTCGTGTCTAATCTTTACTTAACGTCACTATGGCCCATAACATAGCACGTTGCAACTATGACTCGACATACCGACACACGACACCAATGGTTGATCATAAACAAGGGTTCATTTGAATCAGATATCAAACATATTTCATCATGGCAAAATCATGCAAGTCATGGCATAACACTTAAACAATTTCACAAGTTTGGTTTTTAGGTCAGGCCTTAGTTTCGCTAGCATAGTTTCGCTAGACAGTTTCGCTGGGTGCACGGGCAGCACTTTCGCTAGGCAATGCCCGGTAACACAGTTTCGCTAGGCTAGTTTCGCCCGAAACTGCTGACGCAGTTTCGCTAGCCTAGTTTCGCAGAGAAACTGGTTTGAACTTTCGTTCAGGTATTTCGCTCGATAGTTTCGCTCGAGCTGGTCTGGTCAGGTTCCCGGCGACACTATAGTTTCGCTGGTCAGTGTCGCTGGAAGGATACATAATTTCGCTACTTAGTTTCGCCCAGAGAACAACAGTTTCGCTGGTCGCGAAAAACATACGGATTTGCCTAAAAATCAACCTAACAGCTTCTGATCATACATGCAATTCATTATTTAGCATCTATGGGCATTTACTAACATAAATCAAGCAACTTTAACACGTTTTACATGCATTTTGTCATCAAATCACCAAGAACACATATAAAACCCTAAAATGACTAAAATGGCATAAATCTCTATCATGGTTGGATTTCATACGCAAAGTTATCAACTTTATTACAGATCTAGCATTCTAAAGCATACATACAGAAGGTCAAGCCATGTTATGGAGGTTTGAGCATGCTTTAAGAAGAAAACATATAGAAAACACATAAAGCATAGTTTTTTGGGACTCACGGTTGATCCTAGAATCGATAGGGGAGAAGAGATGAGGGTCTAGAGGCTGAGATCTTGGTCTCTTGATGGTATTCTCGGCTGGTCCAGAAATCTCAGAGAGTGTGTGTGTGTTTGTTGTGTGGTTGAGCAAATGAGGCTACTAGGGTTCATTATGTTTATTTATATCAGAGGCTAGTTTCGCTGGCAGTTTCGCTGGCTGGCGAAACTGGCTCTGATCTCGGGTACATTGATCAGTCTAGCCTGCTACCGGGCGAATCTGTAGTTTCGCTCGGTAGTTTCGCTGACTACCAAATTTAGGCAATTTTCACATAATCAAGTATTTACAATAAATCATGCTATACACAATAATAAGTCATGTATTTAAATCACATTTCACATAAAGATAATCAATGATAAACACATAACACATATGGACGGGTTCGGTGATCAACCAAAGGTCGTGGACGTATTCGGCCTAGTTATGCATTAGCTACTTATAACGTAACTAACGGGTTTGTCTAACGGAAGTTAACCTTGAAATTCTCGGGTGTCACATCATTCCCCTGAAATTGGAATTTTCGTCCCGAAAATTATTCTTGTGTCGTAGCGTTCGCAGCATCAGCTGTCGTCGTTGCTATCGTCGCTGGGGAAAGAAAGCAAAAAGTTTTAGGGTTGTCACAATAACAATCTTCAATGGAATGTCTTTACATAATCAAAGAACATTAAATCATTGTCATCCAAATACATGAGTTCAAAATTTTAAAACCGTAAACATTAAAATGTTCAGATAAATAAAACTAAGCGGATTACTTCCAACTCATAAGGGTGGGAGGTATGCTTGCCTAAGCCATGCCTTAGGCATCTAATTCTGACCAATAAGGTGATGCCAACAGGAGAGAGAAGATTGATGTAGAATTGATGATTTGGTAGGGGGTATACTTGCCTAGACATGGTTTAGTCATGAATTAAATGTTTTTCTTTTTTATTTTTTTAATCTACAAATAAAATTATAACTTAAACATTTAATATAAAATAAAAAAAAAACAATTCATTAGATTAAAAATAAAAACTTACAAAGTCCTAAAAGTAAAATTTTTTACCAAGTCCTAAAAATATAAAATTACCAACTCCTAAAATAAAAAAATTACCAAGTCCTAAAAAAAATACAAAGACCACCATCTAAAAATCACACGGCCATCCGTATCTAGCCGCAACTCGACGTTTTTCTTCTAAAAGTACCGGGAGGAGTGATTCGGACACCTTTTCGTGAGGCCTCAAATACAACTCGAGGTCACGAGCCCGTTGTTCTTCGTCCATCGTCTCCCGTTGTCGATCCATCGTCCTCCCAACCTTCTCGTACATTTCCCTCTTCTTTTGAGCGGTTTCATGTCGAACAGTCCGCTTGTCGACCTTTTCATCCTCCCATTTCAACTCAAACCTCTCCATCACCTCCAAAGCATTCGCCGATCCTTTTGTCGACGAGTCACCACCCGACTTCTTGCTTGAGCCTTTTCTTCGTGGCGGGTGACTCGGCATTGAGTTCTCATTCAAGTCGGGCAAACGACTCGGCAATTGTGCCGAGTCGGCATCGTTTGACGTTGTGTACTCGCCCGATACCGATACCTTGGTCCTCTTCGATGACTCGGCAACACCACCAACCTTTTGTTGTGGTGTAAGCCACTTTGGGTGATCCTTCACCACCTTCCAAGCTTCGACGTGCGTGAAACCTTTCCTCTCATACATTTGTTGATAATCCCGCATCGTCTTCTCACGAACGTCAACATCACTCGCACCACTAGCCCGCGCACGTGTCTACGATTAAAAAAAATAAATTAAATATATTTTTAAAAATTATTTTTAGAAAAAAAATAAATTAAAAAAAAATACTTACATTTTGGGTGTACAACCCGTTGAACCTCGACATCGCCTTGTTCAAGTTGTTCCATTTGGTGTTAACCATGTGAACGGTTCGACCAATAACACGTCCACTCAAACCGTTGAAGTGATTGAGGACCCGTTGCCAAAACGATTCACGTGATTGTTGATCACCAACTCTCCCGTCTTCGGTGATGTAGATGTAGGATTGCGCCAAAATCGCTTCCTTCGCTGGCGACCAATAGGTCCTCTTCTTCTTGCCACCTTTCACCGGTTGTGTAGGTTCCTCGTCTTCTTCCTCTTCGGCATCGTCTTGCATAGCGGCATCTTGTTCTTCTTCTTCCTCCGCTTCTTGCACCTCAATTTCTTCATCAACTTCCTCCGATTCGGAGTCAACATCAACACGTCGAGGTTCACGATATTGGGTGTTATGATACATCGATTGGTGTTGTTGAATTTGCGACGAATGCGGCGTATAAGAAGGTGGTTGCGGTCCATACACACCACCCACTAAATCAACAAACGATTGTTGTTGATAGAAACCGGGTTGCGATGGTGGCGGAGGTGGTGGTTGTGAGTAGAAAACGGGTGGTTGGTTTGGTGGTGGTTGCGAGTGTT
>JBCNJP010000246.1:0-36829 GCA_039602395.1 Deinandra increscens subsp. villosa | reverse complement strand
TGACACTCACCTTTGGTTGCACCGCTACACTTCAAGTAATCCAAATATTGTTGTTTAACGAAGACCTAGAACACGTTTAGGTCTTAAGTATTAGTTTCGTGTCTAATCTTTACTTAACGTCACTATGGCCCATAACATAGCATGTTGCAACTATGACTCGACATACCGACACACGACACCAATGGTTGATCATAAACAAGGGTTCATATGAATCAGATATCAAACATGTTTCATCATGGCATAATCATGTAAGTCATGGCATAACACTTAAGCAAATTTCACAAGTTTGGTTTTTAGGTCAGGTCTTAGTTTCGCTAGCATAGTTTCGCTAGGCAGTTTCGCTAGGTGCACGGGCAGCACTTCCGCTAGGCAATGCCCGGTGACACAGTTTCGCAGGGAAAACTGGTTTAAACTTTCGTTCAGGTATTTCGCTCGATAGTTTCGCTCGAACTGGTCTGGTCAGGTTACCCGGCGACATTATAGTTTCGCTGGTCAGTGTCGCTGGAAGGAGATATAATTTCGCTACTTAGTTTCGCCCAGAGAACACGCAGTTTCGCTGGTCGCGAAAAACATACGGATTTGCCTAAAAATCAACCTAACAGCTTCTGATCATACATGCAATTCATTATCTAGCATCCATAGGCATTTACCAACATAAATCAAGCAGCTTTATCATGTTTAACATGCATTTTAATCATCAAATCTCTAAAAACACTTCTAAACCCTAAAATGACCAAAATTGCATAAATCATCATCATGGTTTGTTTTTACACGTAAAGTTTCTGACTTTATGGTAGATCTAGCATCCTAAAGCATATTTACAGAAGATCAAGCAATATCATGAAGGTTTGGTCATGCTTTTTATGAAAAACACATATAAAACACAAAATGGAGGTTTTTGGGACTCACGGTTCGATCTCCTAGCTTGGTAGATGATGGTTTGGGGCTGAGATCTCGACAACTCGGTGTGAACCTTGACTGGCCAGAATCTCCAGGAGAAAAGAGTGTGTGTGTGTTTGTTGTGTGGTTTAAGCAAATGAGGCTACTAGGGTTTATTAAGTTTATTTATATCAGGAGCCAGTTTCGCTGGCAGTTTCGCTGGCCAGGCGAAACTAGCTCTGGTCTCGTGATATTGGATTGTCTTAGCTGGCTACCAGGCGACACTATAGTTTCGCCCGTTAGTTTCGCTGGCTACTAAAACAGGTCAATTTTCACATAATCAAGTATTTACAATTAATCCAGCTATTCACAATAATAAGTCATGTATTTAAATCACATTGCACATGAAGACAATCAATGATGAACACATAACACATATGGACGGGTTCGGTGATCAACCAAAGGTCGTGGACGTATTCGGCCTAGTTAAGCATTAGTTACTAAGTTAACACTTATAACGTAACTAACGGGTTTGTCTAACGGAAGTTAACCTTGAAATTCTCGGGTGTCACATCATTCCCCTGAAATTGGAATTTTCGTCCCGAAAATTATTCTTGTGTCGTAGCGTTCGCAGCATCAGCTGTCGTCGTTGCTATCGTCGCTGGGGGAAAGAAAGCAAAAAGTTTTAGGGTTGTCACATCCTCCTCCTGTTAAGGAATTTTGGTCCCCAAAATTAAATCATACCTTGAGTTTCTGTGGACGTTTGCTCAAACAAGTGAGGATACTTTTTCTTCATCTGATCCTCACGCTCCCAAGTATATTCGGGTCCACGCCTTGAGTTCCATCGCACCTTGACGATCGGAATCTTGCTACGTTTGAGGGCTTTCTCCTCGCGTCCCATGACTTCTACTGGTTGCTCAATAAATTTCAGATGTTCGTCGATTTCCAATTCCTCCAGAGGAATTATTTCGATGTCTTCAGCCAGACATTTCTTCAGATTGGAAACGTGAAACACGTTGTGAACTCCATCGAGTTCAGCAGGGAGTTGCAATCGATAGGCCACCGGGCCTACTTCCCCAATAATTTCAAACGGACCGATGTAGCGAGGATTTAACTTTCCACGCTTCCCGAAGCGTATCACTCCCTTCCAGGGGGATACCTTCAACAATACTTTGTCACCCACCTCGAACTTTAGAGGTTTTCGGCGTTTGTCGGCATAACTCTTCTGTCGATCACGTGCTGCAGCTAGCCGTTGCCTAATTTGAATAATCCGTTCGGTCATATCATGGATAACTTCCGGTCCAGTAAGTCCTTTCTCACCCGTTTCAGCCCAACACACGGGCGATCTACATTTTCTGCCATACAGTGCTTCAAAAGGTGCAGCACCTATACTTGAATGATAACTATTGTTGTAAGAGAACTCCACCAGTGGAAGGTGAGTCTCCCAATCTTTCCCAAAGTCAAGGACGCAAGCACGGAGCATATCTTCTAAGGTTTGAATCGTTCGTTCCGATTGACCATCTGTTTGTGGGTGATAGGCTGTACTCATGTCTAGTCGGGTTCCCAATGCTTCCTGCATTGATTGCCATAACCGGGAAGTAAATCGAGGATCTCGATCAGAAATGATAGTCTTAGGCACACCGTGAAGCTTCACAATTTTGTCGATGTACAGCTTTGTCAATTTATCCATATTATCACTTTCCTTCATCGGAATGAAATGTGCAGATTTGGTTAACCGATCGATGACAACCCAAATCGCATCCGGTTGATTTGATCGATGAGGTAATCCCGTTACAAAATCCATGGAGATGTCCTCCCATTTCCATTCTGGGATTTTTGGCTGTTGTAGTAAACCAGAAGGCTTTTGGTATTCAATTTTGACCCTTGAGCATGTTAAGCATTTAGCCACATATCGAGCAATGTCGGCTTTCATATTCGGCCACCAATAAAGATTTTTCAAGTCCTGATACATTTTATCTGATCCAGGGTGCACCGAATATCTTGACTTGTGAGCCTCGTCCATCACGAGCTCACGGAGATTTCCAAACAATGGAACCCAGATTCTGTCATTATAGTACGTGAGTCCATCGGACTTAACTTCAGAATGGCCATCTACACCACGCAGTGCTTCAGCTGCGAAGTTTTCTGCTTTCAAAGCTTCTCGTTGGCAGTCACGGATCCGATCCGGTAATCCTGAATGTATTGTAAGTTGAAGCGCTCGTACCCGACGAGGCTTTTCGTACTCTTTTCTGCTTAGGGCATCAGCCACAACGTTGGCTTTTCCAGGATGATACTTAATTGCCAAATCATAATCGTTCAGTAATTCAACCCACCTTCTTTGCCGCATGTTGAGGTCTTTCTGATCAAAGATGTGCTGTAGACTTTTATGATCGGTGAATATTGTGCACTTTGTTCCATATAGGTAATGTCTCCAAATCTTGAGTGCATGAACAACGGCTCCCATTTCCAAATCATGCGTTGTATAATTCTTTTCAGTATCCTTTAGTTGCCTGGACCCATAGGCAATCACTTTATCTCGTTGCATCAACACGCAACCGAGTCCTTGGATTGATGCATCGCAGTAAACCACAAAATCGTCAATTCCATCGGGTAACGCAAGAATTGGAGCCGAACATAACATATCTTTAAGCGTTTGGAACGCGCGCTCTTCTTTCTCACCCCATCTGTATTGCACTCCTTTGTGCGTTAAGGCTGTTAAGGGTTGGGCCAATTGAGAGAAACCCTTAATAAACCTTCGATAATATCCGGCAAGCCCTAAAAATTGTCGGATTTCTGTTGGCGCTCTTGGGGTAGACCAGTTCTTTATTGCTTCCACTTTGGCTGGATCGACATGTATTCCTTCCTCATTAACAATGTGCCCAAGAAACTGGACTTCGCGGATCCAAAAGTCGCACTTTGAAAACTTGGCGTAGAGCTGTTCCTTGCGGAGCAATTCCAAAATAAGACGCAGATGTTCCTCGTGTTCTTCCTTTGACTTGGAGTAGATCAAAATATCGTCGATGAAGACTATTACAAACTTATCGAGGTACGGCTTGCACACTCGATTCATCAGATCCATAAACACAGCAGGCGCATTGGTTAGCCCAAACGGCATAACCAGGAACTCGTAGTGTCCATACCGAGTTCTGAAGGCAGTCTTGGGGATATCCTCATCACGTACACGAAGTTGGTGATAACCAGACCGTAGATTGATCTTTGAGTAGTAGCTTGAACCTTGCAGTTGATCGAAGAGATCGTCGATTCGAGGAAGTGGATACCGATTCTTGATCGTAACTTTGTTAAGCTCTCGGTAGTCAATGCACATGCGGAACGTTCCATCCTTCTTCTTAACAAACAGTACCGGAGCTCCCCATGGAGACGAACTTGGACGAATAAACCCTTTGTCGAGTAGCTCTTGTAGTTGCGCGGAGAGTTCGTTGAGTTCGCTTACAGCCAAACGTTACGGAGCGCGTGCAATCGGAGCGGCACCTGGAGCCAAATCAATCCCAAACTCAACTTGTCGAAATGGAGGCAGACCAGGCAGATCTTCAGGAAATACGTCTTGGAAGTCGCGAACTATCGGGTAATCATCAATTTTGTGCTCAGGATGTGTCGTGTCAGTGACGTTCGCAAGAATCGCGAAGTGACCCTTACGGAGGCATTTCTGAGCTTTAAGGAATGAAATAATGCCGGTGACTGTTCCACCTTTTTCTCCTTGGACCGTTAACACTTTGCCGTCTTCGAGTGGAATACGAACCACTTTTTCCTTACATAAAATTTCAGCTCGGTTTTCGGATAACCAATCCATTCCTACTATGACGTCGAAACTACCAATCGGGAAAGGCATAAGGTCAATTCCTAGGGTATGGCCCGCTAGTTCTAGCTTACAATCCTTAACTATCTGGGTCGTATCATGAAGTTTACCATTTGCTAGTTCTACCACATATTTAGCATCTAAGTCGATCGGTTTAGCGTTAATTAGTCTAGCAAATTTAGTGGAAATAAAACTTTTCTCAGCACCAGAATCAAATAAAACAGTAGCAAAGAAACCGTTCAAAATAAATTTACCATTAATCACGTTGGCGTCATTGCGAGCTTCACCCTGGCCCATGACGAAAGCTCGACCTCTACCATTTCCACCATTTCCGTTTCCACCATTACCATTGCCATTCCCATTACCATTACCTCCGCCGTTACCATTCCCACCGTTATTTCCCTGATTGCCATTACCTTGTCTTCTTAGCTGAGGGCAGTCTCTTTTAATGTGGCCTGGAGCACCACATTCATAACAATTCCCGTTACCGTTTCCCCTGGGAGCTTCATTGTTGCGGTTCTGACCATTGTTTCCATTGCCCCGATTGTTCCCATAGTTGTTGTTTCTTCTGGGGCGGTTTTGTTGCTCGGGTAAAGTTGCCCAACAGTCCTTTGCTTCGTGGCCTCCCTTACCACACCTTTCGCAGCTCATATTCTTCCTACAATTACCAGCATGATGTTTTCCACACCTGTTGCACAAGGGCAGGTTACCCTTGTAGTTGCTCTGACCATTTCCGCCCTGGCGGTAGTTGCCACTGTTATTCCCGGACCTCTTGCTTTGACCTTGGGAGTTATAAGACCTCCCAGTGCTGTTTCCAACACTCTGAACATTCATCGAGTTTTCAAGAGCTTCATCGTCAGCCTTTCTCTTGCCACTCAAGGCAGTCTTCTCGGTGGCTTTCGCAGGTAGAGTACCTTTCTCGACCTCTTGATCAGTGAGTTTGTGAGCCAAACGAATGGCTTGCTGTATGGTCGCAGGGTTGTTGGCAGTCACCAATCCTTTGATTTGAGGCGCGAGGCCTTCCAGATAACGCTCAATGCGTTTAAACTCAGCGTCGACCATTGTGGGGCATAGGACTTCATACTCATGATATCGTGCAGTGTACTGTTCGATTTCAGACCCAGACATCTTCAAATTCAGGAATTCACCCTCAAGCTTCTTGACTTGGTCACGTGGACAGTATTCTTCCATGATCAGCTCCTTAAATGCTGCCCACTGCATGTTATTAGCCACGTCTAGCCCAACCATCTGAATTTCAGCGTTCCACCAGGAGAGTGCGGCTCCTTCGAAGGTACCAGTAGCAAACTTCACCTTGCTTTCAGCTGGGCAGTTACACATGGAGAAAACCTTTTCGGACTTCTCAATCCACCTAAGGAGTCCTACAGCTCCTTCTTCGCCGGAAAATGTCATCGGCTTACAGTCCATGAAGGACTTGAACGTGCAGTGGTGCTGGTTTCCTGATGCATAAATAGTTCGGATTTTAAAATTAAACAGGTCATGATATAATTGCTTTGTGCCTTAACCGCATAATAGTTACCCTGTGCGGCATATGCAGCTTGGACGGCTGCCACCGCGGCTTGCACATGTTCAGTAATCATTGCTTGCAGCTGTGCAGGCGTCATGTTTATGCCGCCTCTTCCGTTTCCTCTTCCAGACATCTTGCTGAACAGTTAAAGTAGCCAGTGTTCAGTCACAGTTATATTTTATACACATCCCATAATATGTATATTAGCCAGTTCCCGTTATCCCACTATTAGTCCAGAAAAATTTTCGTGCAAAATCGAGGCGTCGTCGAGGAACGTCGTGAGTGCTATCGTCGAAGGTCGGCTCCCCATAAAGTCACCGTCGGCGTAGTCGTCGTAGTAGAAATCAGGACGTAGCGTGTAGCATCGTTTCGTTGTCGCTTTCCCCAGAGTAGTGCGCGTATTTGCGGTCGCATTTCGTATTCGTGTGAAAATTTCCTAAGGTCTTCCGTTAGACTACTTAGACACGGTCTATATATATACTTATATATATATATATACATATATCTGTACGTACTAAGATTTTACTTACACAGCAGAGCGAGTATCCCAGGTTGGCACGTAAAAATTTTGTCTTTGGGAATTTGTTTGTTCGTTTTGTAACCAAGGTTTTCAAGTTGCAGTTTCCAAATCGTTTTCAAAAATGATTCCAGTTCTCTGCAACTTATGGCTCTGATACCAATCTGTCACACCCCCAAAATACCACTAACGGAGTTTATACCGTTAAGGGGCGCGACTAGACCAGGATCCACAACCATAGTTACAAATACTAAACGAATCAGGGTCAGTTCAAACACAAGTTATAAATAAAGTCTCAAATACTACGCAGCGGAATAAAATGTTGTCTTAGCACTAACCACGTGCTTTACATAAACAGTGTTTTAAAATTCTCAAGTTTAGTTTAAGTAAAAACAAAGGTCTTCAAGTGCCATGCCAACCTCCAGCGGGTACTCCTTAGCGATCTGCAAAAGTTTAAACCACGCAAGTGTCAACCTAACGGTTGGTGAGTTCACAGTGGGCGTGTCATGCATTGGCCCGGTCTCATAATCATAATTCGTGTCAAGGTATACTTACAAGTCATTTATTTGTGAAAAGCAATGCTCGTAATTAAATCTCAGTTTATAAATGGTTTGTCCGTGACCTACGTCATCGGGTATGTACTAGTTCCGTAAAGTTAAAGGACTCAACCGATATCGCGGGTAGCTAATCCGTTGTTCCATGCTCTAAGGAAGTTTGTACCAAAGCTGACTTATTTTTGTGGGGGCCGAGCCATCCCGTACGGTGCGGACCTACGTCATCGCGGTTTTTGCCTCCCCCGTGTCCTCTCGGGACCACGGTCAAATAGGCTGATATTGTTCCTCCGTGCACTTCCCGTGCCACGGGGCGGAGTTTGTCAAACTCCAGTAGATCTACCCAACATCCCCTCGCTTTACAATTAATGGCACAATTTTAGTTGAGGACTTTTAAGTTATAAGGCATCCTTAGAAAACATGTGATATCATATGGTTTAGACTTTAACCTACACTAGCCATATTAAAACGTTTTCAGTTTTGTTTCAAAAATAGTTTGTTCAGAGTTCACAAGTGTTTCCCATAAAACACTTCAGTTCATCAAGTGGGTGCCAAGCATCCCGTGTTCTCATGTTCATCAGTAGGTGCCTAGCACTCTAGAGTTTATCAGCATTGTTTTCGTTAAGTTATTCGGTGTGGCCCAAACGGACTCACGGTAAGCGGGTTAGTGACACTCACCTTTGGTTGCACTGCTACACTTCAAGTAATCCAAATATTGTTGTTTAACGAAGACCTAGAACACGTTTAGGTCTTAAGTATTAGTTTCGTGTCTAATCTTTACTTAACGTCACTATGGCCCATAACATAGCATGTTGCAACTATGACTCGACATACCGACACACGACACCAATGGTTGATCATAAACAAGGGTTCATATGAATCAGATATCAAACATGTTTCATCATGGCATAATCATGTAAGTCATGGCATAACACTTAAGCAAATTTCACAAGTTTGGTTTTTAGGTCAGGTCTTAGTTTCGCTAGCATAGTTTCGCTAGGCAGTTTCGCTAGGTGCACGGGCAGCACTTTCGCTAGGCAATGCCCGGTGACACAGTTTCGCTAGGCTAGTTTCGCCCGAAACTGCTGACGCAGTTTCGCTAGCCTAGTTTCGCAGGGAAAACTGGTTTGAACTTTCGTTCAGGTATTTCGCTCGATAGTTTCGCTCGAACTGGTCTGGTCAGGTTACCCGGCGACATTATAGTTTCGCTGGTCAGTGTCGCTGGAAGGAGATATAATTTCGCTACTTAGTTTCGCCCAGAGAACACGCAGTTTCGCTGGTCGCGAAAAACATACGGATTTGCCTAAAAATCAACCTAACAGCTTCTGATCATACATGCAATTCATTATCTAGCATCCATAGGCATTTACCAACATAAATCAAGCAGCTTTATCATGTTTAACATGCATTTTAATCATCAAATCTCTAAAAACACTTCTAAACCCTAAAATGACCAAAATTGCATAAATCATCATCATGGTTTGTTTTTACACGTAAAGTTTCTGACTTTATGGTAGATCTAGCATCCTAAAGCATATTTACAGAAGATCAAGCAATATCATGAAGGTTTGGTCATGCTTTTTATGAAAAACACATATAAAACACAAAATGGAGGTTTTTGGGACTCACGGTTCGATCTCCTAGCTTGGTAGATGATGGTTTGGGGCTGAGATCTCGACAACTCGGTGTGAACCTTGACTGGCCAGAATCTCCAGGAGAAAAGAGTGTGTGTGTGTTTGTTGTGTGGTTTAAGCAAATGAGGCTACTAGGGTTTATTAAGTTTATTTATATCAGGAGCCAGTTTCGCTGGCAGTTTCGCTGGCCAGGCGAAACTAGCTCTGGTCTCGTGATATTGGATTGTCTTAGCTGGCTACCGGGCGACACTATAGTTTCGCCCGTTAGTTTCGCTGGCTACTAAAACAGGTCAATTTTCACATAATCAAGTATTTACAATTAATCCAGCTATTCACAATAGTAAGTCATGTATTTAAATCACATTGCACATGAAGACAATCAATGATGAACACATAACACATATGGACGGGTTCGGTGATCAACCAAAGGTCGTGGACGTATTCGGCCTAGTTAAGCATTAGTTACTAAGTTAACACTTATAACGTAACTAACGGGTTTGTCTAACGGAAGTTAACCTTGAAATTCTCGGGTGTCACAAACCATTTCTAAAGTTTCTGTGGTTCTAAATTATTGTCCGGCTTTTGTTTCAAGCAATTGTAAGTCAAACAAAATATGTAATCTTTGTTTGGAATGTTTCAAAGATCTTGAAGTATGCAAAAGGGTTTTGTCATTTCATGTTTTGAGCATGTGCTTTGTAGCCATTGCATTGACCAATTTGTAGGGCTGATTTTGTTCACTAGATTCATGTGGGTTTTTTATTGAATTTTGATTATGTTTGCTGATACACATTTACATAAAAAAAAAATTATGGTAGATATGATTTGAATCAAATAGCGTGGGTTGAATCATCAAAGACATTTTATCAGGAGTATATAAGTTGTCTTTCTAGGGCATATTGAACATGAGATTCATTTGGTAAGCTTTAAATTTGCTAGGAAAAAAATTAACAGTGAGTTTAAATCAGAATGCCTAAACTTTCAAAGATGTTCCCTTCAAGTGTTTCTTTCACTAAGATATCATTAAATTGACTAGGAAAAAAAACCTTTAATAAGAAGTCATTAGGCACTAAAAAATAAACTGCTTTAATATATTTGAATATATCATCCATATCCACATGTTTCAGCTCTCTTTATCATGTTAAAGGCTTTCTTTGTTGAATAAAACATCGACTTCATTGTTTTGAGGCTACACAGATGGAATGGTGCTACCTTTGTCTTAGGAAGTGACTCAAATTAAAGATGCAAAAGATGACTACAATGCATTGGTCAAAGGAACTATATCAGGGTTATGACTAGAATGCATTTGTTGAATAAAACAGTGTTGGTTTTTACTATGGTATACAACAGGGTTATGTTTTTGCCAACTGTTGATGTTAATTCAGAGTTTTCTACCTTTTTACATGTGTAGTGGACTGGTTTCTGGTTCCTAATTAGCCATCAGGTATCACTGTCAGGTTTTAAGATTTGGTTATGTAGTAGACATTTTGTGAATTAGAAAGTCTTATCAATTACTATTTACTCTTAGGAGATCAGTTTTTTTGCTTCTAATGTGTCTTTTGCTTATGGCCTTGATCAGAAGGAGAGGATGAATATGAGTGATTGTTGTGATATTGATATTTGCTAATTCCTCACATTGGCATTTTTAATGTTAATCAAGCAGGAAAAATTGCTTCCCAGTGGACACAAGCTTATGGTGCGGGGTTATCTTCTAGCTATAAATACACGTGCTAAAGGCCTTGATATCTGATTAAGTCATAGGTAAGGCGTAAGATTATTAGGTTGGGTAATGGGTCATCTTTTTGGTGCGAGTCAAAATGGGTTGGTTAGGTTTGACCCAATAACAGTTTCTGCCCTTTTTTATTTCTATAAAAAAAGAATGTGTTAGTTATATGATTCACGAATTATCATTATTAAAAAGCAAAATGGTCATCTTTAACCCTCACTGTTTTGATATATATTTGCAATACAATTACTATAATAATTCTAAACTTTTAAATAAAACAATTTAGGAGGTTTATCATGTTTAAATATATATTTTGAGTTACTTTCAACCCATTTAACATGTTCCCTTTTTAGCTTTTAGCTTACTTCTTTTTTTAATTTGACTAGCTTGAGATAAAACACCACCCAAGTAAATGGGTCAGGATGCAAAACAAAGGCCCCTTTCTAAAATAACCGATCAAACTGTTGTGCTTGTCCTTTGCTGATAGACATAAGAAAGGAAATTAATATAAATATTAACATCATATAATATAATAATAAGTATAATATAAAAATAATAACAACAATAGAAAATTAATCAATGAATATATTATTTTTCAATTTAAACTGAGAATACTGCAGTCATACTGTTCTTTGGTGGTTACACAATGCCACCTCACATTTCATTAATCAATGAATATATACACATGGGTTAACTGGGCTGAAAAAGAAAATTAGTTGTCGAAGGAGATTAAAAATGTTGTGTTATAACTTCTGTTTAAGTGTATATTTTTTAGGTTTTTAAAAGTGCATCTCTTATAAGTGGAATACCTCTTATAACTTCTGTGTAAGTGTATATTTTTTTAGGTTTTCAAAAATGCATCTCTTATAAGTGGAACACCTCTTATAACTTCTGTTTAAGTGTATATTATTAAGTGTATATTATTTTTGGGTTTTTTAAATAAACTGGAAGCATTTGTGCAGCAGTTAATGCTGGCATTTTATTTAACTGATCTTGAAAAACATGACACTAATGACATAATGGATTAGTCATCCATTTTTGTGTATGCATGCTAATATTAAAACTAATACCCGTCCCCGTCCCCGTCCCCATTACCCGTTAAGACGGGTAAGACCCCATTAGGGTCGGGTACCCTTGGGTGGGGTATGTTTTAATAGTTCATTTTATTTTGATCAATGGATGACTAATTGTTTTCCCCATCTTTATTTCAGGTAAAATATATCTTGGCATGCACCGTGTGGATGACATCATTGGTGTCTTGTGCTTGGGTTGGCAATACAAACATGTTGACAGTTTTGTAATACCAGGCCAATATGCTTGAATTTTGGTTGTGTTCATAAGCATGTTGATAGTTATTTAATATTAGCCCAAAATTGTATATAGTTTAATAGTTTAGTACATGCCTATTGAAGAGGGTTTTAAAACGTGATCATGGAAAAAGGGCTGTGAGCCCTCAAATTAGTAGAGCAGAATTTATGAGTTTGGTTTTATATATAAAGGTTGATAGCCATATCAATTGGGTAAATTCTTACATGATCCAATTATAATTAGTGAAAAGAATAAAAAACATAAGCTTTCTATGCAAAGATAAAGACAACGATAGCTTATGGAATTTATCAAGTCAAAACGTTGTAAGCCAAATAGAGGTTGATTAGCATGATCCGATTATACAGAGGCTGTAAGCTAAATAGTAAAGTTGTAGTGTATAGATATTTTTTAAAGTAATAAATTTATATTTATAAAAAGTTAGCTGGGGGAATAAAACCTTAAAGAATAAAACTCTATTTTTAGATGTCTTGTCTTTATTGAAATGCTATAAATTACACTCTTTCTATCCTAAAGAATAAAACCTATTTTGACAATGAACTTTTTTATAAACTATTTATTTAATATTTCTTTTTCTTATTAAGTTTCTTCAATTTTTTAATTAACTTTCTTCAAGACTCATAATATAAATATACTACGTCGATGCTACGAGTTAGAAAATTGATAGATGTACCATATAATGAGAGGATTTATATATACTCACAAAAAACGAAAACAATTATTGTGTTAGTTGATTGTCGTCGCCGGGGCATTGCGTGAATTTCCTGTTTGCATAACTATCTCGAGATGATTGATATAATAACATAAACCAAGCACCGCGTTGGTTGATTGTCACCACCGTCTCATCACACTAATAGAAACGAATATCGTGTTGTAAATTGTCACCGCCACCGAACACACCAAAAGAAGACAAATAATGCGTTATAAACTGTCGCTGCCGCGCGGGTAACCCCTAAAGTAATTTTACATGTCAGATTTGAAGTGTACAATAAGGGTGGGTATGCACACCAGGTTAGTACCACGTTGTGGGGATTGCTTAGAACATGAAATCTATCGCGTTGTAAATTGTCACGCACTGTATTGCGCTAATAGTAACGAATATCACGTTGTAAATTGTCGCGCCGCTATAACGCGCCAACAAATGGCGAATAGCATGCTATAAACTATCGCCGCTGCAACGCGCGGGCACCATGCTAGTATATATATATATATATATATAGGGTTAGGTTCAAATGAGAACTTTTTGTTTTGAGAACTTTTGAGAACTAACTCTCAACCACAAATTTCAGGGGGGACCACTACAATTAATGGGAGGGGGATACATGAAAATAAACTTGTGACTCAAATTAGTTTTTTTAGTTCTCAAATCAAATTGGTTCTCAAATGATTATCTCCCTCTATATATATATATATATATATATATATATATATATCTATTACTATATATAATACATATTGCCCTAAAGGGCATTTTCGTCATAAAAAATGCTTAATCCTTAAGACGCGTACAACAACTGTAGCAGAATGTACAATCTTTAAAGCCTAAAATTTTAAACCACCTCCACCATATACAAGCATTTTTGTTCTGGGTACTTTGGTCATTCACTTCTTTATTTCTCGAGAACCTTCTTTTGCAGCCTTTACACTCGAACACCGCAACTCCATCTCGATTAGCCACCCTCTTCAACCGTCGCTCCCCTCGATTGGCCATCTCCACCTCGCATCTGCACCTCGCATCTCCACCTCGATATCATTGATGAGCAACCCTATCAAAGACGGAATTTTGAAATTCAAATACTGCTCTTAATCCTCTCTCAGCCTTGATATCACTGATGAGAAACCCTGGTGCCATTTTTTTAGAAATCTCTCTTCTTCATCGATTTATCTCCTTAAAACCCTAAATCGGCGCTCCAGTTTTTAGAAATCTCTCTTCTTCATCGACGATCCACTTCTTCATCGACGATTATCAATCCACAAGCAGGTAATAATCTTTCAATAAGGAAGCTTAGTATTTGTTCTGATCTGATTCTAATTTCAAAATGTTTTCTTGCCAGAAAATCTTCTCTAATCTAATCGATTGTTGGTTTTAGCAGTTCCAGGTCTTCAAGGTTTCTTCTGATTGATGTTTGATTCAAACGAAAATGACCTTGTGGTTTGTTCTTCTAGGTCTTTTTTTTGTTGTTTATGATGCTTGATTCTTGATTTCACTCATGCCACTGGTTTAAATTGGATTTTAGATTGTGTTGAGCTTTTTAGATTTTGCTCAGTCAAGAACATCAGAACATCAGATTTTACTCAGTCATTAACATAGCTTTATTTTATCTAGATGATATTAAACAAGTAAGTCTGATCCTAAACTTCACAATTGAGTTGATTGAATATCATTGACTTGTTTTTTAAAGTTAGAGAGCTTGACTTCATGTTAATGACTGAAGTTTCATGGCAAAAAATAAATGGTTCAAGAACAAATCTGAAATTTACAAGAACGCCTTTACAAGTTTAATAAGTGAATTGAGTTTTAGAATTTATAAACATTTTGGTTGACAGTAGCATTATTTGCATATAAATTTTCTATTATTTCATGAAATCAAGTGCAACATAGTTATCCATCTCTGTTTTGTTTTCATAATTGTTTATAATCTGTTTATTTATGCATCATAACTATGCATATTTATCCTTTCATGTTTGAGTTTTATTGTTGATTTAACTTGTGTTCGACTACCTTCAAATATGTGCAACCCAGATGACATTTAGCACGCTCTTGACGAAAGGGACCAAAAAGTGGAGCTCTTGAAGGTACATATATATACATCTATTCATTCAATATTGAAATCTAAATTTTATTTATCATCTGTCAGTAATATTTCTATTTTTTTTTCTTTTGCTTTTGTGGAGATGGTTAGCATAGTACCATTTTATAATTTGAAAACTCACATCAGTATTCTTACAAATTAATCATCTTTTTAACTGTATGAATAATTACAATTTTCACAACTACAGGTTTGACTTTCAAAGTCAAAAGATTCCTGTTTAGGTGCCTTCTTAACATGAATTTTTAGACATTAATATAACATTTTCATAATTAAAAGTAAATTATTGATATCATATCAGTGAATTTCTTTATTCGGTTTGTCTTCATCGTATAACCATGGCGGAGTAACCTGCAAAAAGTGTAACCTGGAAATGCACATTCCTATAATAAAACAATCAAGAAGAAGATGTTAGGAAGCATCTATGAGGTAATTGAATTTTTTTTTCTTTTTCTTCATTAATTTAAAGGAATTTTTTGGTTGTTAGTTTTCATGCAGAAGTTTCTGTTTTATGTATTTGTAGGTCTTCCTTTATGTGCCACCCATGACCCATTAACCATTTCCAACTTAACAGGTTTCTTGGGTAACAGTTGTGTGTTATTGCATAAAAATGGCTGCAGCACTACACTTGATATTTCTCTCTGGGTTATTTGTAGGTTGGTTGGTAATAGAGGAGAGGAGCTGTACATGTTTTTAAGGTATCTATGCATTTTTTGTGCTTATTTGCTTATTATTATTATCATGATGATGATGATGTCTTTGAACCCATTTCGTGATGATGATGATGTCAACTGGTTAATTCTTAAATAAACGGTTAATATTA
Source organism: Deinandra increscens subsp. villosa (assembly GCA_039602395.1). Lineage (NCBI taxonomy): Eukaryota > Viridiplantae > Streptophyta > Magnoliopsida > Asterales > Asteraceae > Deinandra > Deinandra increscens. Next base: position 21,227 of record JBCNJP010000246.1, on the reverse strand, counting down.
AGGTGTTATTTATGGCTTTTATTCATTCATCTATGATGTTACCAGTTCAATGCCAGAAGCTTGTCTGTTTCCCAGTTGTCCATTGATCTAAAAGTTTAGATCCTTGTATTTCCATTTTTTGTTAATCCATCTATGTTTGTTAATTCTTGAAAGCAGGAGGCTACTTTGTTATATCCATCTATGTTTGTTAATTCTTCATGTTTTGTTAAAATTATCTTTGATTATATATAGTTTTACGATATGTTGGTTGTTGTTTTCGTGTGGAAACTTTGTACGCTAACTACATAGATTTGAAGGTTCGTGCCAAGGCTGTATTTTCTTCCGTAGCAAAAAAGCTTGAGGCTGAATAGTTCAAGCCCATGGATCAAGTGACTCTTGAGCCCTTTCAGCGTGATCATGTGTGTGTTGTTGGAGGTTACCGTTTGCCTAAGAAACAGAAACCAACATCATAGATAATGGAAAAGTAAGCTAACCATGCCAGCTTCTTTATGCTCTTCTGTTCTTGCTGTCTTCACATGTCTCATTGACTTTTACAGGTCATAATAACTTCAAGAGATTTGGCAAGCTTAGAAAAGACTAAGGTTATTATTAGTAACTTGACAATGGTTCCAATTGTTGGTGATATATACCTGTATCTTTCTTTCTGTGTGAAATTGATGCTTCTTTTTGTTTTTTATTTAATCTTGTTTCACGTTGGATCTGTGTTGTTTCATTACAGGAACTGTAAAAGCACATGTTTAACTCCCTGTAGGGAAGGCTGTTGTTACCAGTGATTATGCTCTAATGAAGTTTTTAAAGGTAATCTTCAAGTCCTATTTTCTTTAATCGACCTATATATGTAGCTACATGTGTACAATGTACTCATAGATATGTAATGCATTTTACAAAAATTAAGCTTTCACCTCAGATGGGAGAAAGAGATGTTGATTTCCTCGAGTGGCTTAATTTCAGGGTGACAATGAAGTCTTTGATCGGGTTTTTGTTTCTATACCTCTATTTTTTCTCAACTGAACCATGTGTACAGTACAACCGGGTTTGAATTGGTTATTTTTATCAATTGAACTGCATTGTGATCTTTTGATGCTTTAATTCCTTCATCAATTGACGACTCCATGTTTTCATGCTTAGTTTTCTTCTGAAATGAGCAATTCCTGTTTTTATACTTTGCTTTGTTATCGATTGAAAATTAAGAATTCAAGAACTAATTTTGATGGGTATTTTAGGGGTTTTTAGGAATTGTATGAACTATGAAGAGGGGATTTTATTAAGATTTTTTCTGATGTTTGCTTGCGGCAGTGAGCTGTTTATAGACTATAGTAGAAGATGGGTGACATTTGGCAACAATTTGAAGGGTCCTCTATGAACTATTATTAATTTCTTTACTAATTCGAAGGATCGCTTTGTTATCGATTGGCCTGCGTTCATCGTACTTTGAGGTGTCTACTGTTTTTTCCCTTAATCGACCTCCATTGTTCTGTATAAGTGAATGGATTTTGCTTATAGTTTAGTTTTTTTGAGCCGGTTGACCTTGATGTGTTTCGATATAGAGACAGAGAGGAGAAAAACCCATTTCTAACAACATATATTGATTAGGAAGTGAATGAATTTTGCTTATAGTTTAGAGATGATGACCCACTTGTTGTTCTTGTGTTTAAATGTAGAGGCAAATAGCATATAAAACCCATTTCTAACACCAAGAATGTTGATTAGGGTCTTTGTTTAATCACTTTAGTAAGGAATCAATCTGAGATTATGTTGCTGGCAAGTGGCAAGTGCTCATTATTATTATGTTGCTTATTGGTGTTTTCTTTTATGTTTTGTTATGCAGGTGTGAATGTGTGTCTGCCTCTAGCTGCGTTTCCCTCATATGTGTAAGTATTTTTAAGATTTTGCAGTTTGTAATAGGTTTTCATCGAAAGGAATATCATTTTGCTTAATGAGATTATTAACTTCATAAAAGCAGCCTTTGTACCTCATTTTAACGGCCAAAAACATTTTTTCATCTTTCCACTAACATTTTTTGTTCTATATATATTCACCATCCTGTTATTGTATACACTTGCCAATCATGAATCTTGATCATGAGTAACATGTCATGTTGTTTGGAGGATTGTGATGGATGTGAAATCTTAATTGTAGACATATGGGTATGCTGAGTTTAGTATATTACATATATGATCATGATTTATCAGTATGATGGGTTTGGATTTAATGATGATAATAGAGATGTAGGTATGATCAAATTAATGTAATACATGTATTATCATGTGTGTGTGCATTAGGTGAAGGTCTATTGGAAAATGAGCATACATCCTTAGAATAACGTTTGTCCATTATGAAAATGAACTTCTGTTTGTCTTCAAAACACAACATCTGTTTCTTTGCACCTGCTGAAATAATGGTATGTTTTTATTATATTAGTTAAAATGGGTAATTAAGCTTCAATACGTGAAGATTATATTTTTTGAATTGAACAATTGCAGGTGGGAGGTTTCATTTAAGAAGAGACTTGGATGATGTTGGTTCAACGTATAATGAAGGTATTAACATAGGGTTGTCTATCTATTCTGCTGTGTTTTTGGATCTCTTACTGTTACGATTTACATGTAAGTCAAATGATGTGATCTATCTTTGTGTTCACTGCAAGTGTTTAGATTGAATTTATTTTTTTGGAAGTTGGTCTTTTTTCATGTATGATATTGTTTGGTCGATGATTTCTAGCTAAATTGTTGTTTGGTCATGATGATTGTTATTTGCAATTGAGATTCACAAGCATTTAATCTCAATGCATTTTTGTCCTCAAATTAACAATCAAATGTGTTTTGCATCAATCCTCAATACACGAAATAAAAGTGAAAAACTAGAAGACGTATAATAAGGCTTACAAAATATTACAAGAGAATTGATAAACTAACAAAAAAAATACCGTGTTAGTTAATGAATATTATATTGTAAAATGTTGCTACCATCGAACACGCGGTTCAAAAGACGAATAACATGCTATACACTGTCGTCGCCGCAACGCGCGGGCACACGGCTAGTATATATATATATAGGAAGAGGATCATATGAGAAACAATTGGTTTTGAGAACTTTTGAGAACCATTCTGAGCCATTAGTTATCTATAGGGAAATCCCTCCCATGAATTTGAGTGGTCCCCCCATGAAAATTAGTGGTCCAGAATGGTTTTTAAAAGATCTCAAAAGCAATTGGTACTCATTTGAACCTAACCCTATATATCTATTATGTCACACCCCCAATTTCCACTAACGGAGTATAACCGTGTAGGGTGTGAACCAGACCAGGACCCAAGACTTTAGTTACAACCAAGCCATAACAGTAATTTAATAGAAGTTAAAGCACGTTTTACAAAAATAGAGTATTGTTTAGTTTAAACAATTCAGCGGAAGCACAACCATAGATTACAAGTTTAGTTTAGACAAATAACATGTTGAAATGTTTGAAAAGTGTTTTCCCCAAAAGTTGCATAGTTGAGTACTGCCGCCATCCGTGCCACCCATGAATCCACCTAACGACCTGAAAAGTAAACAACGATCAAGTGTCAGCTAAAAGGCTGGTGAGTTCACTAAAACAGTCTACACACACCATGTAGACCAACAAATGCATATGAATAGTAAGGAAACAATTCATACTCTAGTTATACAAGTTGCAAGTATTATCCGTATCATTAGGTAGCTAGCCTATGCTTATGCTCACCTGAACGTTCGAAACCAAAGCTGACAATGTATTTGATAGGTATTCACCTATGTAATTTGCCTTCCCCGTGTCTTTCCCGATCACGGTAGTCCTAGGCTAATATTGGTCTCAGTCCGACCGCCAGTCGGGAGGGTGCATCCTGTGCACCGCTGAGCGGGGGTGTCAATCCCCAGTAGATCTACTCAACATTACCTCGCTATTCTATATTAATGGTCCGATAAGTAAGGACTTTTGATATTAAAAGCAATTCAGTGAAACATGTGATATATGTGGGATAACTACTCAAGTAAAGAAATACCTTTACCGTGTGTTGCCATCCCTTACCGGATGCAACAAAAATAGTAAGTGAAACTCACCTTAGGGTGCACTGGTACGCGGCACTTGGCTTTAATGATTGGCTATGAATGACCTATTTTGGGTAAATATGGTCTAACCGAATTAGAGGTTGTCTATAAGACAAAAATAGCATATAGGCATCTAAACATGTTTCATGCATTCATACAAGTCATACAATTCACATAGAAGTCCCAACTTGGGAGAAAATCAAGTAATTGCAACTTAAGTCAAAGTTGACCCAGAAAGTCAAACTTCGAGCACCTAACTAGTGACATAGCTAAAATCCACAATACTTGGAATTAGCTCTTTAAATTTTACAGGCATGTAGTACATATCAAATAGGACTTGTAGCAAAAAGAATCAAGTAAAAAGGTTTAGAAATGAGAAAGTTATGCACGTCGGAAGTTAGCATTTCCAGCATTTTGCATAATAGTCAAAGTGATCTTAAAAATTGCATAACTCATTCAATACTTGGAATTTTTGCACCAACACTTCCAGATCATACACTTATCATATAAACATCATTTACAAATAGCAAAATCGTCAATAAAACAAGATTAGCATGCTCAACCAAATTCAAAAGTCTACTTTTCACAGAAAAAGACAGCTTTGAGTACCCAACTTGCAGCAGTGTTTTGAGTGACCAAACGGACGTTTTAGAAAGTGTGCGAGTAGCCGTTGGAAAGCTAAGACATCCTTCTTTACTAGGGAAAAAGAATCAATCAGTTTCGAGCAAAATTGAGAGAGTTATGGCTGCTGCAAGTTGACCAAAATTTCTGGTCAAAGCTGTTAGAATTTTTAAGTTTATAAAAATTTAGGATTTCCATTCTATGCTAACATTTGCTCCATTCAACACTTACTAACAAGTTTATAACCATAATAACATGTAATTTCTGCCATGAACAAGATCATAACCTAATCATAGCAAAATCTCATCAAGTAACTAGCATACAAGGGCATAAACGTCCAAATTTCACAACTAAGCACCCAATGTACATAAGAGATCACTCATAGCAGAAATTTAAGCTCAAAACCCAGCCCTAATCACGAGTTCAATTCTGTCCCGAATCACAAGTTAACATATCTTAACCTAAAACATGAAATAAGAGCATAGCAACACTCCATTTAGCACATAAACACCGAAAATCACACATGCAACCACAAATTCGGATTTCAAAAAGTTAGGGCTTACTAGATTGGGTGAAAATCGCAGATTTGAGAGAGAAGAGGAGATGATGGAGCTTGCTTGAGTGTCCTTGTAGCTTGGTGTAGCTCGAATCCACCTCCTAGAGCTCGATTTCTCGAAAATTTTGAGTGTAGGTGTGTGTGTGTTGGAGAACCGTGGAGAGAGAGAGAAGGATGAAGATGAAGATGTCGTGAAAATGAAGAATGGGGAGGAATGGGCAGATTTTCTTTTAATTAAAAAGTTACACTTTGGCCCCTCAAGTTTCCTTTTAAGTATTTTAGGTATAAAAACTCATTCAAGTGGGTTTTTGCTAAAAGTTGTAAAGTTAAATTCCTAAAAATGTTTCCAGGAGTTTTTAAATCATTTAACATGTAAGATATTGGTCGGGTTATATAAATTTATCATTTATTCATAGAAATCCAAATTTACACAAAAAGCCCGGTTTAGCATAAAAATGCAATTTTTCATATTTAGCACATAAGGTCACGAAACGAATTTATAACCAAGTTACTAAAGTCACATAACAAGTAAACGTAAGTAAACATGATATAAACCAAATAACGGGTCTCGGGCTTACTAACGGTACTAACGGAACTAACGGAAGAAGTTAACGGGGAATTTGACGGTTGTCACAGCATCCCCAAGTTGAAAGAATTTTCGTCCCGAAAATTGTCGTAGTGCTACAGGTGCGTTGGCCAATTGATTAGGATTAAGTAGAATGGAAAACAAGAAAATTTTTGGTTGTCACATCTTACGAGAGAATTCGAAGGGAGTGATGGACGGTACACGATTAAAAGCATCAAACGAACATTTCACATGAGCGCATAAAGAATGATTTCCTACAAGAAACGTTTCCACGAGTGAGTTGAATCGCATCGCATGGTTAGTCTTAGTAAATGTGACGGCGACGCCACATCTGAAATTGAAATATTTAATATGACGAAGTGACCATATGTCCGAGTAGTCTTCAGCTATAGTATCCAATGAGATAACAGAAAGGTATTGTGTCAAATGACACTGTAGAGGCAAGAAGTGTTACAAAAGGTTTAAATGTTAACGTATCTGGATGGTGGATTGGGTAGTTCTTACAGTTCGCAGAAAAGTATAGGCAGATGACGCTGCAAGGTATCGTAGTATCAATAACATAGCGAGTGAGCACGCTAATCTCATAAAGAAGTGCTCCGGTGACAATTTAGGCGTATGCGAGGTTAACAAGTCGTGGTATGTCAGAAATGCGATAACTAGAGGTCAAATTGAAATATTTCACGACGAGTATGGATCTGGGACGAGTAAACGTTGATAAGGTCCTGGAAAAAGTCACGGGGTTGCTCCAAAGAACATGTGATGTGTCTTTTATAATATAAAACTTGAGTTGTTAAAACGTTTTCGTTCACTTAGGTCGAAATCTTTATTTGACTAAATTTATATCAGGATAGTTCCTATTAATTTAGAGAGTTGGAATAAAAACAATAAGTTTCATTTGATTAAACTGTATGAGGGACATGCGAAATTTCAACAAAAGTAACATAAATTTTTCTTTATTGCGGGCATTGTCCCATTAAATGGTTTTTCTCGAATTAAGGTTTTTGTCTATGATGATTTCAAGGTAAATCTGTGGTTCAGCACTAATCCCACCTTCGACCTGCCGACAGTGCTTATGTATAGGGTGTACCGTAGCTAACCCACCACACTACCAGCACGTTGAGGGTGCACCAGTTTCCTTGCCATTCCTGGCTATTTGACAAATCTTGTTAGATAATATACTTGAAAATAAGGTTTTTCTTTATGTTGTTTCCCGGTGCTTTTGAGTTTGAATGGGAGAGAAAGATTTGAAACCATGCAATCGTGTGAAAAATTTGAATTTTACGACAAAAAGGTTTTTCCAGGTGTCGGGGGGGGGGTCTTCGTCTATGGTGAGGATTATTAAGGGTTTAGCGGACACAATGCGAATACAATTTGAGTTTCTGAAGAGGATTCAAAAGAGAAGGTAGTCTTTCACGTTTTGGTTTAGAGTGAGGTTCACCAACATGGGATATGTCGTTACGCGTATACCCTTCGGTAAAGATCCAAAATAAGAGTGACGTTCAAATGAATGAAAGGTTCTTTGTAGAAGCATGAACGGTATAGATTACAGACTCAGAATGAAAGGCGAGGTAGCTTGTGCAGGGTAGTTGCAACTACACATTTTGAAGAGAGTCGTCCGGCATACTTGACGCGGTTCTTGAGAAAAACGATTTGGGTTGACCGATATCAATGTGATTGTGTCGACGATGGTAGCGTATAGGAAAATAGAACACCAGTTTACATTGGTCCTCCAGAGTAAGTAAGGGTGAAAACGTGTAGTAAGAGTGGGTTTCTGAAATACCGAGTGCTGACGGATTCAAATACTACATGGCTTCCAATGAGTGTAAATACGAATCGTAGTTAAGCTTTCGCGAGGTTTACTGCGTATCGAAAAGCCGCATTGCATGAGACGTGAAAATGTCGGGGACTTGGGTCGCTTGCAGTGCTCCTCGGGTAGCTCGCCGCATATACGATAAATTTAAACGTGTCTTCGTCAAATCTGGAGTCAATCTACTTCCTGACGCGTGTCTTAAAAGGGCGGGTCAATCATTCGACTAGTTATGAAGCAGAGGGTCACCAATGAAAGTTTTCTAGAAAAGAAGGAATGAGGACGATGGGTAACAACGTATTGATGAGGTTAACTAGCCGCGATGGCTCAAGGCTTGAAGATGAAGCAGATCGTACAGTTCAGCGGCGAATCGAGTGTCTGAAGATAAAGCAGATCGTACGAGTTCGAGAAGTACCCCACTTCGCTCCGTTGGGTGAAACTGTATTTGTAGTGAGGTATAATGTGTTTAAAATCGTGACGAGATTAATAGTCAAGAGAGGAGAATTTGTTTATTCAAGATGTCTGGGTTCCATCAGATTAGAGTTTATGGAGTTGTTGTACAATCGAGAGAGCTTGAAAGAGGGTCATAGCAATTAACGTCATAGGGGTAGAGTTAGGATGGCAGATAAATTAGAATCAGTGAAAAGTTTAACCACGGCCGGCTCGCAGCGAGGGAAGATCTTATCGTCGGAGGGTGCGAGTGATGGGATGTCTTACCGGGGTTTTCATTTGCGCAAGCAATTTTAAAGGATTTCGATAGGCTGGTAATCATATATAGGAGAAATGAGAATAGGTGTGATAGCGAAATGAATATAGTTGAGAACCATAAGCTTGAAAATTGAGGTCACGAGAGTTTTGAAATGAAAGATCGCACTCCTCATAACTGATGGTTTGCCGAGTAGGATTTCCCCAGGGCTTCCTTACACTGTATATTACATTTACGTGTGCACCCGTAACGGTAATTCACCTTGTATGGTCACGCTGGTTCTTCTTACTTTAGCTACCAGGTTCGGTGGGGTAGTATGTGGTTTCCAAGGGTAAGTATCAAGAATGTGGTTATTAAATCAAAGGTAACTGACTGGGGTTTGCCAAGGAGGCTAGTTCTGAGAATAACAACTGATCTAACTCAAATTTTATCGAAGGTACAATTTAGTAAGCAAGGGGTTCGATAGGCGTATGGGTAGGGCATGCTAGAATGCCCTTAACTTAACTTAAAGATATAGAGTAGTTATTGTCCGACTCAATCACGAATCAGTTATACACACACATGTTTATATATATATATACAAAGAGAATATCATGTTATTCTTAGTCATCACATGCCTGATTTCATTTATGCTATTAAAGTCACATTCACACTGGATTATCACACAACAACTATGCAATTTAAGATGTGAGGTCTAAAATGACCAAGGAAAAAAAGGTCTCAATATTTTAAGGTAACAACTGCAGTTACAAGTATCCTACGAGAAATCATCTGATTCTGTACAGTGCTGCCCTATTCTACGAGGCTAAACAACGTTCTTTACTAACGCATTACGATAAAGGTACTCTCGGGGTGTGTTAATGGGTGTCCTACCCGAACAGGATCTACTACGACTCCTATTTGGGTTATAAGAGAGTATGACCAGTTAAGCTAAGGATATGTTGGATCATTGTCTTAGAGTCTAGATTACCATGATCTAGGCCTAAAAGTAAACCTACCAAGGTTGTTAAGAATAAAAATGCTGTTAAGGGTTAAACAAGTCCTTAAAGATACCGACATCCTAAACAATGGATCTTACCCTATTCGTGAGGCTAGGGCATAACTACAAGCACTTACGATTAATCACTCGAGTTTTGTTGACGTAACCAAGTAAAATATGGTGAATACATGCTTAAAGGCAAATCCTCTCCGATTGCATCCTAGGTGGGTCTTACTCTAATGGGGTTCTTGATGGTCCTGGATACACTACATGAAGGGCAATGTGTATTCTAATATGTGGTACAAACAACTGCTACACCTATTCTTGTAAATTCTTCCAGGTGTCCCATTGAAGTTCGCTAAGAACTCTTTAAGTTCGCTAAGCACCATACAAGTTCACTAAGAATGGGATGAAGTTCGCTAACCACTTAACAAGTTCGCTAAAGGCATAACAAGTCCGCTAAGAAGAGAGGAAGTCCGCTAAGGCCTCATCAAGTCCGCTAAGAAGCCAACAAGTTCGCTAAGGGCAACAAGTTCGCTAAGGAGGATGTCAAGTTTTCTAGCTGGAAGTTCGCTAAGAACAATATCCAATGAAGTTCGCTAAGACAAATGGTCAAGTTCGCTAGGAGCTATTCTAGTCCGCTAAAGGCAAAATGAAGTTCGCTAGGAAGGATTGTAACAAGTTCGCTAAGCTTTATACTTAGAAAAATTTTCTAACTCAGAAATTTCTAAGCCTCGGGAAAGATAAATTTTTACTCAAAATTCAATTCCTATTCTGACACAAGACAGGAATTCTTAAATGTGGATCATCTTTGGCACGCGGGGCAGTACTCTTGAGGAATGGGTTGTAACAAAATCTTTTTCAAAAACAGTTACAGTTCAGAAATCTTATTTTTAAAATGTTCTGGTTCGCTGTAACCAATGGCTCTGATACCAATCTGTCACACCCCCAATTTCCACTAACGGAGTATAACCGTGTAGGGTGTGAACCAGACCAGGACCCAAGACTTTAGTTACAACCAAGCCATAACAGTAATTTAATAGAAGTTAAAGCACGTTTTACAAAAATAGAGTATTGTTTAGTTTAAACAATTCAGCGGAAGCACAACCATAGATTACAAGTTTAGTTTAGACAAATAACATGTTGAAATGTTTGAAAAGTGTTTTCCCCAAAAGTTGCATAGTTGAGTACTGCCGCCATCCGTGCCACCCATGAATCCACCTAACGACCTGAAAAGTAAACAACGATCAAGTGTCAGCTAAAAGGCTGGTGAGTTCACTAAAACAGTCTACACACACCATGTAGACCAACAAATGCATATGAATAGTAAGGAAACAATTCATACTCTAGTTATACAAGTTGCAAGTATTATCCGTATCATTAGGTAGCTAGCCTATGCTTATGCTCACCTGAACGTTCGAAACCAAAGCTGACAATGTATTTGATAGGTATTCACCTATGTAATTTGCCTTCCCCGTGTCTTTCCCGATCACGGTAGTCCTAGGCTAATATTGGTCTCAGTCCGACCGCCAGTCGGGAGGGTGCATCCTGTGCACCGCTGAGCGGGGGTGTCAATCCCCAGTAGATCTACTCAACATTACCTCGCTATTCTATATTAATGGTCCGATAAGTAAGGACTTTTGATATTAAAAGCAATTCAGTGAAACATGTGATATATGTGGGATAACTACTCAAGTAAAGAAATACCTTTACCGTGTGTTGCCATCCCTTACCGGATGCAACAAAAATAGTAAGTGAAACTCACCTTAGGGTGCACTGGTACGCGGCACTTGGCTTTAATGATTGGCTATGAATGACCTATTTTGGGTAAATATGGTCTAACCGAATTAGAGGTTGTCTATAAGACAAAAATAGCATATAGGCATCTAAACATGTTTCATGCATTCATACAAGTCATACAATTCACATAGAAGTCCCAACTTGGGAGAAAATCAAGTAATTGCAACTTAAGTCAAAGTTGACCCAGAAAGTCAAACTTCGAGCACCTAACTAGTGACATAGCTAAAATCCACAATACTTGGAATTAGCTCTTTAAATTTTACAGGCATGTAGTACATATCAAATAGGACTTGTAGCAAAAAGAATCAAGTAAAAAGGTTTAGAAATGAGAAAGTTATGCACGTCGGAAGTTAGCATTTCCAGCATTTTGCATAATAGTCAAAGTGATCTTAAAAATTGCATAACTCATTCAATACTTGGAATTTTTGCACCAACACTTCCAGATCATACACTTATCATATAAACATCATTTACAAATAGCAAAATCGTCAATAAAACAAGATTAGCATGCTCAACCAAATTCAAAAGTCTACTTTTCACAGAAAAAGACAGCTTTGAGTACCCAACTTGCAGCAGTGTTTTGAGTGACCAAACGGACGTTTTAGAAAGTGTGCGAGTAGCCGTTGGAAAGCTAAGACATCCTTCTTTACTAGGGAAAAAGAATCAATCAGTTTCGAGCAAAATTGAGAGAGTTATGGCTGCTGCAAGTTGACCAAAATTTCTGGTCAAAGCTGTTAGAATTTTTAAGTTTATAAAAATTTAGGATTTCCATTCTATGCTAACATTTGCTCCATTCAACACTTACTAACAAGTTTATAACCATAATAACATGTAATTTCTGCCATGAACAAGATCATAACCTAATCATAGCAAAATCTCATCAAGTAACTAGCATACAAGGGCATAAACGTCCAAATTTCACAACTAAGCACCCAATGTACATAAGAGATCACTCATAGCAGAAATTTAAGCTCAAAACCCAGCCCTAATCACGAGTTCAATTCTGTCCCGAATCACAAGTTAACATATCTTAACCTAAAACATGAAATAAGAGCATAGCAACACTCCATTTAGCACATAAACACCGAAAATCACACATGCAACCACAAATTCGGATTTCAAAAAGTTAGGGCTTACTAGATTGGGTGAAAATCGCAGATTTGAGAGAGAAGAGGAGATGATGGAGCTTGCTTGAGTGTCCTTGTAGCTTGGTGTAGCTCGAATCCACCTCCTAGAGCTCGATTTCTCGAAAATTTTGAGTGTAGGTGTGTGTGTGTTGGAGAACCGTGGAGAGAGAGAGAAGGATGAAGATGAAGATGTCGTGAAAATGAAGAATGGGGAGGAATGGGCAGATTTTCTTTTAATTAAAAAGTTACACTTTGGCCCCTCAAGTTTCCTTTTAAGTATTTTAGGTATAAAAACTCATTCAAGTGGGTTTTTGCTAAAAGTTGTAAAGTTAAATTCCTAAAAATGTTTCCAGGAGTTTTTAAATCATTTAACATGTAAGATATTGGTCGGGTTATATAAATTTATCATTTATTCATAGAAATCCAAATTTACACAAAAAGCCCGGTTTAGCATAAAAATGCAATTTTTCATATTTAGCACATAAGGTCACGAAACGAATTTATAACCAAGTTACTAAAGTCACATAACAAGTAAACGTAAGTAAACATGATATAAACCAAATAACGGGTCTCGGGCTTACTAACGGTACTAACGGAACTAACGGAAGAAGTTAACGGGGAATTTGACGGTTGTCACATATTACTATATATAATACATATTGGTCCTGGGGGCATTTTGGTCATCAAATTTCCTTAATCCTTAAGACGCGTACAAGAGTTTTTGCAATGTGTACAAGTATTCTAAGCATCTTTAACTAAAGCACCATTCATCCAATACATAATCCAGCTGAAAGCATTAGGTTAAAATGGGAATTACCCACCTGCTTTCTTGAACCACGCTTTTCCTGCACACACATAACTGCATTTACTCCGTGCACACGCGAACCATCAGACGCCGCCTTCGAGAACAACACTTCTCCACCATCTCTCCTCCCTTCCATTGGCCATCGCTGGATACCTTCATCATCTTCGTTGAAACATGATGATTACTCATTGGAAGGCCAAGATTAAGGATATTGAGGATCGTTAGGGATTCTGCGTGTCTATAAATCCACGACCATATCTCCATTTCAAATTACAGATTCAGCAACCTAGGGTTCAGACCCGTTTTTATAGTGCGATGTACCATCGATCTGCTCAGCTTCAAGCTTCCGTCATTGCTTCTCATATTTGCTCTTCGTTGCTTCAGGTTTGTTTATTCGTTTTCTCTCTTTTCATCCATTTTCTATCGATTTGTCCTTACGAGATCACAATCTGTTTTGCAGAAATCTTATTCCACGTCTCTTTTCTAGGTATGCTTTCTTTACGTGGCTTTATTTCGGTGTTCGTTCTACCATTTTTGCCTCTGATTTGTCCAGGCACCAGAGAATAGCGGTGATGAAGAACATAGAAAACCTAATCTTCACCAATGTCTCTGTTTTGTTGAGATTAAAAGGTATGTTCCTCTAATCGTAATTCTATCACCGCTAGATTAAAACGAAGGTACTCAATTAATTGTTATCATCTGTTTTTTTCCCGAATCATTTACTTTGTTTCTGTCTATGTCAGCATTTCAGTTAGAGGGAATGAGATAGGGGTTTTAACAAAAAAAAGGGGTCATGGTTTCTATGGATGTTGCTGCACTGGTAATTTTCAGATTTTTTGGGTTGTCATATTCCTCTCAGTTATAACTGATTTTTAATCACTGCTGACTGTTTCATACCTCTCTCGCTCTCTGTAACTTTAATTTTTCCCCCTAGATGTTTTAATGTGCAGGTTTTATGAGATTGAAGCTATTATGAGGGGTGGTGGCATCGGTCTCTGTAGTTAAAATGGGGAATACACACCGCAGACACAACTTCCTTGATTCTAGGGTAACAGTTCAGTGGGCTACATACATCACATAAGTATGCTTTTCTGAACTCACATATTCAAAATGAGGGTCAAATACTTTTAATTTGGAAGGATAAAACCTAATAGTGAGATGATTGTTGTACATATTGATGTAACCATTGTTGTAGAAGCATTCCATTATGAAGTCCCAAATTTTCATGGAAATTGATTGGCGTGCTTTTAAAACATGTTGATATGTTTCAAATCATGTTAGTCGCGATATTCTTCAAGAGAACAGGGGTAAACTTAATTGTCCTACCTCTCACCTACTTTAGAGTATCAAACTATGGAACATTAAGCGGTAAAAACTGCAAGAAGAACATGGGTTGCTTAGCCAAAATGTAGCTTCTTTTGATGCTCAGTCTTATATACTTCAGTTGTGTTATAGAATTGATTAAAGTTTATCAGTTATGTTTGAGGTAATGAATGGTGAAGGTTTCATGTCAAAAAACGTTCAGGAAATGGTTTAATTTAAGAAGCAATCAGGATGGGATTTGGTCTTTTTAATGATTTACGTAGTTCGTATTTGGTTTGAGATTTGTGTTTAAGGTTTCATTGTTTTCAGTTCTAGATTTTGATTGAATTTTACAGGCTGTGATTCTGTATTTTCAGAGCTAAGGTTTGTTCGGATAACTTTTCAATCATATTTTAACTATCTATATCTTCTTTTTGTTTCTATAACTTTTGTTCTGCTTCCCTTCATATGCACCTGTTTGCAAATCTTTCATGTTTTGTTTGCATCTACCCATCAATCTGATTTTAGTCTTTTTGTTTATGTTTGCATTTAATTTCATATTTGATATTTGTCATCTCATGATATTCTAATAAGATTAGATCAGGTGTTTTTTTCTGTCGCCCGTTACTTTATGCTTTTAACCTAATATCTTTTTGGGTGTCAAGGTTTAATTTATTTGGTTCTGTTATATGATTATTCTTTTACTTATGTCTTGTACTTTGAGTTGAATATCTTATTTGCATCTGAATCTTTAAATTATTTGCAGGTGTGTCTCTGAGGTTATTGTTGTTAACCTTAAGATTGAATATATGCCCCAGTCTATGGTGACCTATGGTTGGGAATTGATGTGATCCTTAAGGTACCAAAAAAGCTCCCACATTACATCATGAGACATAATATTTGTTAGTTTCAGTATTACCTGGTTTGCTCTCATAGCATATATGACTTATAATAGTTATAAGTAATAAGACTAAGACATAAATGTCATTGAAATAATTTGGCTTTTATACTCTCTTATATTCTTCAAGATTTTACCAGATTTGGGTCCCCTTTAGTATTTTTTCAAGGCCTGACAGGGTGCTCAAGTAAAATCGTGTCAAGTAATTCATATGAGTTGCAAATTCTGCTTAAGTAAAATCGTGTCAAGTAATTCATGTTTATTTGGCTTGAACAAATTAATTAGGGATTGATTATGCGCGTGTTTTAAGAATTGACTAATTTATTTCTTACTTGACCTGTTTCATTTTTTGAAAATTTGATTACTTTTTTTTTTTCTGATTTTGAATTTTTTAAACTGTGGTTGTGATCCTGTGGAGTCTTACGTTGTGCTATCAACTCATTTCATTTTAAAACATACATGTGTGATGTTGCTATGAGTTTTCTGTAGGTAAATTCACATATCCACCAAAGCAATGAGCTATCAACTCATTTCAGTTGAATCTTTCGTTCTTGAATACTCTCAAGGCTTTATTTTTTCTACAGGTAGAAGTTTGGAACCATTGGATGCAATCTGATTTGCAAGTATGAAACAGGTTTGTGTGAAAAATTAGTCATATAAACATTGAATCTGGTTGGAAACTGATTTGATCCAACCGGGTATGGTTTTCCTTAAAATCAGGTTAAACACCGATCTGGTTTTGTCCTTCCGCTACTCGATTTTAACTGGTTTTAAGCAAGATAGGCTTGACCCAGAAACCGGTTTTGTGCAGAACTAAGTTTAGGCGATCATTTAGGTTCTCTAACTGGGCTGGTTAGGATTCATGCTTAGGAATTGGGGTATGATTGTGTGGTTTTAAATGTAAACTGAGTTTTTGTAAGGATGGGAGGTTTAATTTGTATTTGTGCACCATAACTGATAGAATTCAAGCTTATAAATTGATGTTTTTTACAGTTAATTTTTGGTAATATATGGTATTTTGTTACCTCAAACACTATCTCCTATAGCCCGTTTTACTGTCATTGATTATCTGGTTCTAGACACACAACCAATTAATGGTCATTTACTATTTTTTCCAATAGGTTTATATCTGGTTCTCCTATATTGTTATAATCATACAGGTTTATATCAGGTTTCTATCTTTGGAAACTATATAAGCTAACAGGTTCAACCTAAATTTCTAAACTAAATAAAACCTATGTATTGATATTGCAGTATAATGGTAGATAAAGAGGTTGCTTATCGTGTTCCAAGGCTTTTGGACCTTGCATTCTCGGTTGATATACGGTATGCTTGTGGTGATAGGGCTTATATATTTTAGAAATTTAGGAACACTTTTAAATATTAATAAGTATTTTCCATATCTATATCTATAATATCTTATCTAATAGGTTGATATACGGTATGCTTGCGATTTTACCTTATCTAATAGGTGGTTTGTGTAGAGAATGGCGCTCAACCATAAAGGCAGAAGACTTTATGAAGCCATGTAGGTTAGTTTAGTTTCATCTTTATTTGGTAATGTTGATGTTGGTCTGCTTCTAAACTGATTATTGGTACTTTTAGAATTAGAATAGATAGTTGGATGATTAAAGTTGTTTTTAGTTAATTTGTTTTATGTTTCTTTTGAGTTTTAATCTTTTTAAGTTTGAGAAATTTAATGAATTTCATTGCAGGTTTGCCAGTTGATGGTGATTCACAAGGTATTCACGAGATCTTGAACAGGTGCATGAGGTATGATTTTTGTTCGTGTAAGTGTGCCATTTTAGTTATTGTAGTGTGTAGTTATTATTTTGGTCAATTGGTTACATGTGCCTTTGACCAAATATTGGCTCACTGTATGATGCTATCTAAATTATGGCATTGTTAAATTCTGGTTTGGATAAGGAAGGATTGGCTGCTAGCAACAAGTCATTGTAATGAAAATTTTGTTTTTTTATGCAGGCTGCTGCATTAAGGGGAGAAGCACTCCTGGACTCTCTGTAAAGGCTATGGTCCAGCGTCATCAGATGCACAACAGAAGGTGAGCACTTGCAAAGTGGTGGATATGTTTTAATCACTGCTGATTGCTGGTAGATTGTCGAATTTTGAGTTAATTTTGGTGTTTGTTGTTCTTGAATTTTACTGATTGCATTTTCTTTGACTGCATGTTGGTACATGCTTGGTTTATGTTAATTTCCTTCTCATAGAGATGAAGTTTATAATAATAGTTGTTGATCTAATGAGATATGATCCCAGCCTTTTGTTTTGTTCACAGATTGTTCATAGTTGGGATTCATTGACCCTCGGATTTTTATTTAAAAAGTACTATGTTATTACTCATATCTTAAAACTATGTTGATGACTTCTATCTTACAACTCATTTGGTTTTAAATTACTATGTTTGTGACCAATATATATTTCAATTCGAGTGTTTGTTGTTATTTGTTTGAGTTCTAAAAAACGAATACCTCGATGCAAATTGTCGTGCCGCCATAACAAGCGAACAGAAGACGAAAACAAATATTAAAACCTCTATAACTTTTTCACACGTTAATATTTTTTAAAAAAATTTGCACCAAAATCCTTAAAATTACGTTATCTTTAGTTCTGGAAAAAATTTAAAAAAATCAAATTTTTTTTTAAAATTATTATTGCACAGGTGCAATAATTTTTTTTTATTATTATTGCACATATGCAATAATATTAAAACCTTTATAACTTTTTCATATTTTAATTTTTTTCTAAAAAGTTGCACCATAAATCTTATAATTTTGTTATCTTTAATTCTGGAGAAAATTAAAAAAAAATCAACGTTTTTTTTTATTTTTTTATTATTGCACATGTGCAATAAAAAATTATTATTGCACATGTGCAATAATATTAAAATCTCTATAACTTTTTCATACGTTAATATTTTTGATAAAAAATTGCACCCTAAATCTTATAATTTTGTTATCTTTAATTCTGAAAAAAGTTTAAAAAAAATTAACGTTTTTTTTTGGTAATATTGCACATGTGTAATATAATTAATACGTATTATTGACATGTGCAATAATAAAAAAATTACGAAATTTTAAATGTTAAAATTTTTTCCCCAGAATTAAAGGTGACATAATTTTAAGACTTTTGGTGCAAATTTTTTTAAAAAATATTATCGTATGAGGAAGTTATAGAAGTTTTAATATTTGTTTTCTTGTTTTTGCAATAACATCTTGTTTTTATTTGATCCTTCCCCTATATATATATATATATATATATATATATATATAGGGGAAGGATCAAAGAAAAACAAGATGTTATTGCGAAAACACGAAAACAAATATTAAAACCTCTATAACTTTCTCATAGGTTAATATTTTTTTAAAATTTTTTCCCATAACTAAAGATAACATAATTTTAAGGATTTTGGTGCAAAATTTTTATAAAAATATTAACGTATGAAAAAGTTATAGAGGTTTTAATATTTGTTTTCGTTTCGTGTTTTCGCAATAAAAGTTGTTTTCACATGATCCTTACCCTATATATATATATATATATATATATATATATATATATATATATATATATATATATATATATATATATATATAGGGTTAGGTTCAAATGAGAACCAATTGGTTTTGAGAACTTTGAAGAACCATTGTGGTCCACTAATTTTCAAGGGGGGACCACTCAATTTCTTGGGGGGGGGGGGGGGGGATTTCCTTATATATAACTAGTGGCTCAGATTGTATCTCAAAAGTTTTTAAAACCATTTGGTTCTCAAATGATCCTCTCCCTATATATATATATATATATATATATATATATATATATATATATATATAGGGTTAGGTTCAAATGAGAACTTTTTGTTTTGAGAACTTTTGAGAACTAACTCTTAACCACAAATTTCAGGGGGGACCACTACAGTTTATGGGAGGGGGGATACATGTAAATAAACTTATGGCTCAAATAAGTTCTTTTTAGTTCTCAAATCAAATTGGTTCTCAAATGATCCTCTCTTTATATATATATAAAAGTACATGTGGAACCTATGGGCACAACTATAGGTGCAAATCAATGTTGTAAATAACCTGTAGAAATTTACATACTATGGGTATAATCATCGGCGGATCTACAGGAGGGTTCGGAGAGTCTGTTGATCCTCTGGCGAAGCTAGTTTTTCCGTCGATCGGAGTAGCCAGGGAAGAGTTTTTAATAGCTTGACCCTCTAAATTATGTAACAGCTCATCCACCACCATCAATCATCCCAACGAAACACATTTCAAAACCCAGGAGATGCAATCGACGAGCAGACCTCATCTTCTTCATTGATACACCCTTCATCACCGGCCTTCATCTCCTGACCACCATCACAATTTCGTCCACCGCCACCACCACCACCATCTCCGTTCATCCGCCGACGGTCAAAACGGCCATATTCATGACCGGAATTCATCTTCATTGATACACCCTTCAGATCTGGTCGCTGGTTAGTTCGGTGGAGCTCTAATCAGGTGCTACTGCCGCTGCAACAGAGGATAAAAAGGGGAAACGCAGCCGAGGTCCGATCGAGCATGAGAGGGGAAATATTGGAACTTGAAATCATGAAAACACCCATCGATGGCCATGGCCGGACGCCGGTCAAGTTCGCCGGAGCAGGGGGTCCGACGGTCGGAAAGTTTATGAGTAAAAATGTCATATTAAAGACGACTAAAATTGAACAAATTAAGGCGAGAAATTTAATCGTATGAGACGATTACAAAGGGTACCAACTTCTTGTGAGAAAGAAGAAATCGTATGATATAAAAATTATGTGAGATAATCAAATCTGTGATAGATTATAGAACTAGCTAGCTCTCTGTATTCTTTCATCTCAGTGCAAACGGATGACAGACCCATTTTACCTCAGCTAAGTTAGTACTGAAAACCTATTTCATAATGAGACATTATTATAATACATGACAAATGATACAAAAAAGGAGCTTAATTGATGGTGCTAAGGTGGTGGTGGAAAGATTTAGTAGGTGGTGGTGGTGGTGGTGGTGGTGGTGATGGTGGTGGTGGTGGTGGTGGTGGGTTCATTTGATTTTATGTTTTTTTATTAAAATTAAAAGGGCAGGGGCATATTAAGAATTTTAAAAAAAGTTAACAGATTTTTTTAACGTCTGTTAGGGTTAGGGACTAAATCCGATACGGTTTGGCAAACGTTTGGGACCATATCCGTATAAAATGAAACCTAAGGACTAAACCCGAAATTCGTACAAACCACAGGGACGAAATCCGTAATTTACTCTTAAAAAAAGGAACGGAACCTATATAGACACAACTACATTTACAACCCTATACCTTCCTTTTAATTATTCAGTCAATTCAAATAAAGTATTTTCCTTTTATATATTATTCTTATTTTCTTAAAATGTTCTCATTTATTTTTATTTTTATTTTTATTTTTTGAACGGAAACAGCCACAAAATATTTTAAGAAACAACTACGAATGAAGTAATCAGCTTTCTATTTTTTTTAACAGCGACTTTCATTAACAAACGCTTACTAGCAAGAAGCTAGGAGAGGAAAAAAACATTACAAAGAAAAATTGGACCAAGAGTCCCACTCCAAACTCGCCAATTTTAATCTATGCTTAACCCACAAAAAGAAACTAGACTTAACCTCTTTAACAATACGACTAATCGAGGGTCTTTTTTGATTAAAAGCCGCATCATTCCTCTCTTCCAAAGAGCCCAACATGTAGCAAGAATGATAACATACACCAACTTCGCCTTTTTTATCTATGTTGAGGTTTTGGATATCGAACAAGTCTCGTAACTCGAAAGCGAAAATAGGAGGAATATTGCACCATTGAGAGATCAAGCTCCATACAACAGCCGCATAATAACATGAAACAAATAGATGCATCACGTTCTCGTTCTCTTCTTCACAAAGCTTGCATCTCGAGTTAGATAGCCCGATCCTTC